>JAULBS010086421.1:0-18159 GCA_032355785.1 Symmetromphalus regularis | reverse complement strand
TTAACATTTGCTCACTTTATCGTTTATTCAATAAAAATAAGAAGTGGCAAACCATGACCATGAAAAGAATAAGATATATGGTACGAAATGACCAATTAACTATGGTACGAAATGACCATGGTACGAAATGACTATGGTATGAAATTACCAAAGCACTATGGTACGAAATGACTATGGTACGAAATGACCATAAATTATGGTACGAAATGACTATGCCATAGTCTATGGTACGAAATGACTAACATCCGGAATTAAATGTCTCTTTAACATTCAGTTTTTCTAGAATCCTGATGGTCCAGATTACCATCTACCGTTGGCCACTAAATTAGATTTTCCGATTAAATTTTGTAACATTTTTGATCATACTTTCCTTTCAAAATTTGGGGCCCTGCCTTTCAAGACTTTTATATATCAAATGAATTTTTTTTTTTTTTAAAGATCCATATTTACATAATTTAGGCATTTTAGCATACACTTAATGTGACAATTTTGAATTTCAACTAGATGCCGTCTAATCAGTAATTAATATATTTTGTATGGTAAAAATGTAATACACTGCAAAAATATATAGTTCTAAAGTTTTTGATCAACAAAATATGTCAAAAAGAAAAAGGTTTTTACATTCATACTTTTAATCTTTTATTATTGTCAAGTCCAAAAAGTTGACAAAATAAAAAATTTTATTTAATAATTTGACTCTTCAACAGTTAATATTGAATACCAGTTAGTCTGTTATTCATTAACATGACAGATGATAAATCATAAATCCGCATAATAAAGTTAGTGTTCCAAACTTAGAACTTGTTGCATTTTAATTAGCTTGTTAAATAACCAATTAAAATTCTAAAAATAATATTTTACAATACAGCATACTTTGATTGCCACATTGCCCAAGCTGCAGCGTGATAATTTCTCGTGGCATGTTAGTAAATTATTAATTTCAACAAAGTTGTTTTGGTTTACGTGCGCCTTGAATATGGCGGTAGGAGATAATCGGGAAATATAAATGTGGAATCATAAAATAATACGGAAACGCGTGTAGTCAGTACCAGGAAGAAACATATATTTTTTAAATTATTATTCAAGCTCATTAGTATTTAGCTTCTTTTTCTCTTGCATTATTTTTTTTAATGATTTTTTATTTAATATTTATTAAATACTTGTAGGATGTGAAATTTTGAAAATTAAGCATTTTTGCTCGGCAACCGCATCTCTTATGAATGGTTTTCCAAGCACTGATCGAGGATTACCGAAAATACCCGATCTTTTCTTATACCATTCGTTTTATTTCGGAATGTATTACTGGAATTTATTATTATGATCCGCTTTGATTAAAATGGTACCTAAACTCAACTACCAGTCTACCTGACAATGACGTCATACCAAAACAAAAATATATCATGGTGGTATTTAGGTGACTCTGACATTTGTCAGAGTTGAAAGCACAGCTCAAAATGGACAATTTTGATTCTCCAGAAATGGATAGTAATAGAAAACAAACTGAAGATCGTATAATAGACGTTTTAGGTCCAATTGAACCACTTGTTATGCGTGTTCAAAGTCTCCTTGTATGGGAATTTCCAAGGAGAAGTGCCTTGCTGTTTATTTGCGTTCATTTAATATTTTGGTACGTATTATTATTGTTCTTGCAATGCTATATAACAATCATATTATGCTTGCAAGTCGTTCTCGTAACATCCCCACCAATTTTAATTTTATTTAAGGTCAGGATTTGAATTAGGGTAAGGACTAGTATTTGGGATCAAGGTTAGCGATAGCCTGATGGGTATATTTGGGGGAGGGGATTTTGAATTATTTCACTTCTGAGTACCTGGTACCAAAATAATATATTTCACCCTTGACTTCTCTTTTTAAAGTTGTCAAGATCAAGATTTGAATTTCACAATGGGAACAGGGTGCAATATGTCTATTGAAGGGGTGCTCACTCCATTCACCTGTTGATTATGCAAATTTCAGTTCACATTACCTGCCAGTCTGTTATGGTATGAACAGGTTTCTAATTACCTATGGTTTTAAAATATTGTTTGCAGTGAGAGGCATATTGTGGGGTGCTTACACAGACCAGTTATCATGTCTGTGGAATAGTGCACGCATATAAAAGACCCTTTGCTGCTTATCGATAAAAGTAGCCGCATTAGTGTGGAAGTAGGTTTCATCTCTCCTACTAACACCAACCTCTGTCTTGGACAGATGGTGCAGGAAGCTGAGTTGTGTGCCCAGGACAGCGTGCTTGAACCTTAATTGGATATAAGCACGAAAATAAAATAATACTACACATTTAAGATCAAAAGACTAATTGAATTACTATTAATAGATGTGTATGCATTTACTTGTTGTGTGCGTACATATATGTTTTACTGGGGAGCAGAATGTAACTCAAACGGTAGTGTGTTTGCCTGTGAACCGGTCGGTCGTCGGATCAATCCTTCTTAGTGTACCCATTTGCTGTTTGGGCTATTTTCTGTTCCACCAGTGATGCACAACTGGTTCATCAAATGCCGTGGTATGGGCTCTCCTGTCTGTGGGAAGGTGCTTATAAAAGACCCCTTGCTGCTTATTGGAAAAGAGTAGCCTATGTGAAAGCAGCGGGTTTCCTCTAAATACATGTCAGAATGACCATACGATTGACGTTCAATAGCCAATGATAACATAAAAATCAGTGTTCTCTAGAGGCGTCATTAAATAAAACAAACTTTACTTCTTTTTTTGTATGTTGTACTGATGTATTTGTAGGTTTTTAACACTCACGTCATTCAGAGTGTACTTCCTTCTTTGGGCTACATGTATTGTCATCTTTTTTGTGGACACGTGGAAGAAAAAAATATGGCCTGAAATACGAGGTAAGTACTATTGATTGTAAAGAGAGCTCAATAAGAGTCAATTTTGTCAGAATTGGTGGCTTAATACAGACTCAGGCTGGCTTGACAATTTGTTCCTTTTGACAGTATTTGACTTATTTAGATTTAATATTTTGTCTGATTTACTGCGAAATAATCAGTTGTCAAATTCTGGCAAAAATATCTCCTTTTAGTTTTAAATTTATGTTTTCCCATCCATATATTATATGTATTGGAATGTATATACCTCAAATTTAGTCCAACAGTACAATCCCGACATTTCGACTGACTTTGATATGTAATGTAAGTTCAGTTGACCGACTTTTACAGTGTAATTGATAATTTTAGTGAGATAAAACTCATGACAGAAGTTATTTAACATAAGTCACTAAAATGATTTAAAATAATAAAATTAGTTGAAAATTGCTTTGTACATGTACATTTTGATAATACTAATATGGATTATATTTCCAGTGCCTCCTCCAATTCCTGATGATATAGATGGGTAAGTAGTGTGTTGTATAGGCATGGTACTTCTCTGTGAAATCTCGGAATTCTGCAAAAATCAAAATAATAATAATAATTTAAAAAGTAAAATAAATAAAACCAGTAAAAAATTCCTTGCTTTGCTTGTGATGTCAGTGCATCAGCCTTGTGTTCAGGACAGGCTAGCATACCCAGTGCCTGGTTGTGTAAAAGCTATTCTTCTTTTCATCATGAGGGGTGACACTGTTCTGTGATAACCATTTTCTGTCAGTACCATGACTGGTTGTATCGTACTGCTATTGATATGGTTATGACAGACATTAGCTCTGTAGTGTGTTTGCTGATTGGGTTATATATGCCTTTATGCAATGTCCTAGCTCATGAAGGGATAATCAACCAATAATTTACTAGATTACATGTAGTTGCTATAGTGGAACAAAACTTGGAGTAATATTTAAAAATAAAATTTCTATTTATTATCTGATACTTTTGACAACTGTGTAATACAAATAGGAAGTTTTGTTACCTTTGGTGGTCAGTAATTGTGGTTATCTGGAATTATATTTGCCAAAAAATATTTAGCAAATATTTCAAACAAATAAAAACCATGTATAGTTTTTTAATTTAGCTGTAATTTTATTATTTTGTCAGTTACTTAAGGTGAGCATCTATCCATTCTTTATGGAGAATGCAAAATTAAATTTTACTAAAAATTTTATAAGTATATTTCAATTTATGACTATCTCACATTCTGTTTAACATTTTTTTCAGTTGGACTCCTGTGCATCCACGATTACTGAGTGTTCCAGAGATAGCACATATTCTTGCACAGATTTGGCAGACCATTACTTCATTTTGTCATGAGTGTCGTTTGTTTAGAAGAAATAACCATAAAAAGGTATCTTAACAGTGTACGAAACATGCTGATGTGTTAAACATTTTCTTTCTTTACATTATACATGAATAATTTCTTGCTTTACATTATACATGAATTAATTCTTGCTTTACTGTTTTTGTTGTTGTCTACCACACTGCTCTTTTGTTTTCAGTTTAATATTTGCAGTGCTGTTTTTTTTGTCTTCCTGTTGCTGGTTGGTCAATATGTATCTGGAATCATGTTATCTTACATGCTTGGTAAGTGTACATTATAACACAAATTATTCCCAGAGCTTATTTTTTGAAGGGAATCCACAAATCATAATTTTCATAATACTCCCATAAATGAAAATCATGAGAACCTAATTTGATTCCATAAAAATCAGTATTCAGAGTCTTTTAAATGTTTAATTCACCAAAGGTGCATAAAAATATATATTCAACCAAAAAAGAAAGTATGCATTTTGAAATATTTTTGTTTCATTGGGTGGTCACAGTAATTGTCCATTGGCAGCAAACATGTCCACAACTTGTGATATGACTGCACACACACACACACACACACACACACACCTCGTCATAAATGTGTGGTTATCTAATTCCCAAATTATCTGCAATGAATGTTGTCTGATTTGTGAAATAAATGACTATTGATTACATGCATACTTTCTTTTTTGGTTGAGTATAATTTCCATGTGCATATAATAATTATTTTATTTATTATCGTTAAATTCCGAAATTATTAGTCACTAAGCACAATGGAAAATATCTGTGATATCTTTTGGTTTATTCATGAATTTAATGTTATTTTTAAAGTAATAGATTTGTTTAATTAATAGATACATAACCTCAATGCGAAGAACAGTCATTCTCACCAAATTTTAGAGCTGCACCTAGCTTTGCTACAAAGATAAAACTTACTAAAACTGACACAAATTTTCAAAAACAATAAGCACGCTATTTTTCTTCACAAACTATTAAAAGATGTTCCTTTGCCAAATTGTTTTTAAAATAGTTTTTTCTTTCCCGCTTGTTTCAGTGATGAGCATAATGTTGTGGCCAGGTGTGATCTATCACAGCCTGATGAAGAAAACCTATCTCAGAATGGAGCCAGGGTTCATGTGGCTTGAGTACAACCTCAAGAAACAGATGAACAAAGCTATTCCAGGTAGTCACATGTCTTGAGCAACAGTGTAGTCTCATCATTCTGACACAGACATTGTTTGAATAAGGGTTATAATGAGGGACAGACTCCTGAAAGGTTTTAAAAAGTTTTATAGCAAACATTTAGAGTCTATTGTACAATAAAATGCATCTCTGACTAGAATTAATGGCCATAAAATGTATCTTTTTTTGACCGTATACATATGTGTGGGAGAGATATTTAGCTTGAAGTTGAACATTTGGATACGGTGCAATGTCAGATTGATCCATTTAAGCTATTTCTAGTTCCAGCCAGTGGTCTAAAACTGGTGTAACAAATTCCATGGTATGTGCTTTCCTGTTAGTGGGAAGCACATGTAAAAGATCCCTTGCTGCAAACCAGAAAGAGTAGCATACATGTATATGTTGTGGGTTTCCTCTGAAAACCATGTCACAAACGCTGTATGTTAGAAAACTGATAGCAACAGAATAAACAGTTAGCTGGGTTGTTATTAAACAGCCCTTTCCTGTTTTGCATGTGTTTTCATGATTTGACAACTTAACTAAAAGTAATAATTGGATTTAAACCTTTTGCACTGAGTGCCCAAGTGCCTTAGAATTCACTTTTTGTAGTTTTGAGAAAAAGGGAAAAAACTAAATGCTGCAATTACCCATCAATGCCCATCTATTAGGACTTAGGCAGATTATAATCAAGTGGGTTAGGAAGTACACAATGACTTAGGTATTTTTAACAGCTCATGGCAACTGTTATAAGAAGTGAATTAGGCTGAAAATTTCAAAATGTTCAAAAAAATCACATGTTATAAGGGTGACGATATATTATAAAGGACAAATAAATTGCTTTAAAAATCTTTCTCTTAAAAATGTGAAATGAGTTGTAGATATTTTTGATGATACCTAAATATTCTTTTATCCACAGTATTAACAAGGAGGGCAAGAACAGATGATGATATTTCAGCTCGTAGAGTTTCTGTGGATGAAGATGACTTCTGTCCTTCTATGAACCCTGAGACAATTGCCTTGCTGGCTCGAGCAATAACAGACAGTGAGGATGAAAATGGCACCCCATCCTTGCCAACACCAGGTGCATCAAACCAGCCCTCATTGGAAAACAGTGATAATGGTAATTCTCTTAGCATTTGATTTGTTTATTATTATGTAATTAAAGTTCCATTGGATCCATGGAATTATAATCTCAGTATTCATTAGTGCTGATCCATTATGCACATTTCATACCACTTATGTTATGTAAAACAGTGAACAATCTGTACTTTGGAACGGAGGTTATTGACATCAAGGAATATGTATATGTAGCTTATATCTTTAGTATTTTAGTGTTCACAATTATCAGTCTTTTCCTTTTCATACAAGACATATTCTTGGGGTGGGATGGGTCATGTCCAACATGCAAATTTATATTAATAATTAAATTATTGAAATCCTCACGAAAATCAAATTTTTTGTATACAAATATGTGTGTGGGATAGTTGTGGTGGTGTAAATCGGAAAATGTTGATGAATGTGAATGACCCTTTACTATATTTCTTTTTTTTTAGAAGAAACAACTGACTTCAACCTGCCTATTGACAGAATGCCATCATATGATGACCTAGACCAGACTGACGATGACCTGGATATTACAGATAACAACTCGCAAGACAGGGTTAATTATATCCCTCAACAATATGACTCTGATTCCGACTCTGATGATGACACTCTGTCAAAAGATCTAACCTTTCCTGAAATATCAGAAATTCAACGAGAAAGCCCCTCTCATTCTAATTTGCTTTCGAATTTTACGAGTGCTCTTGTGAGTCAGACATTGTCCTCAGTGATGCATTCAACCTTGCAGCGAGTGACCAACATGGGGGATCTCTCCTCACCTACCTCCACAACCAGCCATCTGGTGGGTTCCCGCTCTCGCATTACATACACAAAAACAGAGAGAGGAGAGTCACTGGATCTTCTGGATGAAGACGAACAAGACACCATCGAAGAGGAGGATGAAGCTGTTGGTGCTGAAGCAGAAATAGAAAAAGAGTTTGATTTTTTGGAAGATTTTGATCCGGGAGATTCTAGCAGTTAGATTTCTGTGATGTTTATATGTATATGCCTTTAAAACACCTCTTTTGTTGCCAGAATGGTTGAATTCTTCAACTACCTTGACTCAGTTTTTGTTTTGTTGTAAAGCTTGTGCTATATTATAGGACTGAATTGACAAAAGAAAAAACAATCTATGAAAATACACATTTCTTATTTCTAAAATTTATGCTTCGCTGCTTTTTCCACTCTGCATTATTGCCTATAATTTGTTAAAGTCTAGACATTTAAGCAAGCACTTTTTGTTTTGGCTGTTGAAAAATATTTGTTTGCTAATGGTATCATTAAACATTACTTCTTTCTTGCTTAGAATATTTATGCCAATCCAAAGTGCAGACTCATGGTGTGAAATACTGAGGAGAACGGTCACCAGATCTCCTAAACATAGAAGAGTGATTTCATAGTACTGGTTGATATAACCAACTTTGGTAGATCTTCATAATCATAGTTAATCTTTACACCACATGTATAGTCAGCACCTACTGTATTTTATCATTAAAAAAATTATTATTGGAAATTAACATGTTTTAATGAAATTATTTCTTCCAGTTATTTTCTTTTGCCATTTTAATTATATTAGTTCTTATCTTAGTTTTGTTTTTGCAATTTAATTTCATAATACTTTTAATTATTATTTAATGTCTCAAATGTCGGGGGTGTTGAAATATGTTTGTATTATAAATGTCAGATAAGTATAATTTTGCATTGCAGTTGGATATGGACAAGTCAAAAAAAGGGTATTTAAACAAAATTAGCAGCATCTGTATTTTGACTTCTGGATCAGCCTCAAAAAGACGGTCAAAGTAAGTAATTTAACATGTTAATGAAAGCAAGCTGTTGAAGAATATAGATTAAGGCTTTTGACTTTTTGGATGAACTTGATCTAGAAGATTCTAGCAAAACCAATCCCAACTGCTCATCAAAACACACTTATGCCAGCCTTTACTAATGAAAGGCCTGTTTCAAAACCATTTGCTTGTCAACATTCTGCATAGAATGAAAATGACACTGGGATCACCTCCTGCAATTTGTAACAAAAATCCAGGTGCAATGCTTTTGACTTTAAACAAGTAGATTTTAAATTTACTTTACTTTGGACCAGTTACATTTCCACACCCCTGACAATGAGGCTTCATTGGTTGCTGTATTTGTATTAGCTTTCCTATTTGTCACTGATTTGAAAACAAATTATATCTCAGGTTGAAAGGATCACATTCAGTATGTTATAGATGTGTTTCCTGAGTATAATTTATACATACATGAGAGTATCCTACATTCCAGTAGTAGTCTTGGTCTTGCACCATCATTAAATGTGTCTTGTATATTTTCAAAAAGCAATTATATGCAGAATAAATTAAAAATAATCATCCAAACATAGCCCATTAAATATGACACCAATTCAATTTAAATATCACACTGATAGGTATATATATTTAATGACCCCCTGTGCTCTTTAACATAGAAAAATATATCAGTTATATGGGGTCTTAATTTGGTAACTTCACACTGAAAGGTAAGCTATTCCTAGAGTTCAAAAATGCCACACATATTTTCCTACTTGCCTGTTCTTAATTTTAAATTCAAGAAATTAATTTGAAGTATGCTTATGTTCCTTTAAAATGCCAATAAACAGTGCATTAAATATCAGTATGTTCAGAAACAATGTGCAACACACTGTAAAATATATGCATGTTGCATTAGTATCCACCAGGAACATGCCTTTAACTAAGTAACATTTCCAACACAAAACTTCCCTTGAGATTGGCAATGGACAGTGGGAAATTTCAACCCCTGTCTACTCTTTTATATATAACATTAAATACATGTGCCCATGGTACTATTATAAAAGCATGGCTTACAATCTTTTCAGCTTCTGCTACTTTGACTTGTCTTTGTCTAACATGACTTGTCTAACACTTTGATTAATCTAAGGGTTTCAGTAGACATGTTGGTTTTGTTTTGTATATTTTTTTTAAATATAAATAAATAAGAGATGCCAAACTAAAAAGAAAAGTCAATTAATCTTACTTGGTTGACAGTTCATCTTTCATATTAGCATAAACCGTTTTACAATGGCACATTTTTTATTTGCCCGTCTTGCATATTAGCATAAACCTTCTCACAATGGCACATCTTTTATTTTGCATTTTTATGCCATTTTATTTTATGATATTAAAATGGCTCAAAAAGGGGTTGTCATGGAAATTTATGAAAATATGTTGGTGTACTACACTGACAAATACCACATTCTATAATAAAATGATTTAATTTGTATATCCTGTTGTTTAACTATTTTCAAAGTATATTTTTTGTGTGTGGTATGTACAAGTATGTGAAACATAACATATATTTTGAAGCTGTGTGGTGTATGCTTTTAGCAATATAATTGCTGGCCAGTATATTCCTGTAGCTAGAATAGCAGACAGATTGGGGTGTGTGGGTGTTGTATCAAAGAGTGCCAAGTGTTGCTTTATTTACTAATTTAGGTCAACCTCAAGAATATTTTTGTTTCCTCTCACCTGACACTACCTTTCAAGGGGTGGGCAGGTAATTTTTTTTTGTTGAAAATATAATAAAGGTATATATGCTTATTTTCCATGTATGTTCGCAACCAGTGTTCCCCCTCTATTGCACATGAATTGTGGCTTCTGATGTCAAAATATCCAGATCGTATGTTCCGAATTTTTCCTCCAATTAAAAAACATTTACCGTCAAAATAGCAATAATGTTTTGGGGGTCACGTGAATTTTGGTGGGCAAGTTGCGTGAGGGGAAACAAATAATTTAATTTTTTTTGGCCTAATGTGTTCATAAAAGTATTAAAAAATCAATCAGGTTGAAGTAAATAAATGTGTGTGTAAAATGAAGATATGACAAACCATTTCTTTGATAGTATAATTCATTAAGATAAAAATATATTGTTTCTGGTTTTTTGTTTTTCATTTTGACCTTTACTGAGCCAAAATAAATGTCAAAATAATTAATACTGGGGTAAGATGTTTATCTTGACATAGTTCTGTCAAGATTATAAAAATGTGTAATTTGTTGAACTTTTTTTTTTTAAAGAAAAGGTGTATAATTTATTTTAACAGTTATTTAAAATCTGATATAAAAATAAAATCACTGAATTTATTCTCTTTGAAAGAGAAATGTAGTGATTTTTAGAAAATGTTTTAATTACAATGAGATCAGATGAATTAAAGTGTTTTTACAGTCCAAGAGGCATTATTTTAAAAAAAAAACATTTACCATTCCTAGTGCATGCATAAGACCACAAAATCAGCAGTCATTATGTATAACAGTATTATACTAGAACTGTTATAAGAGTGTATCAATGAGTAACAATACATCAAACAATTAAATTATGTGGCTATCTTCATTTATTTAAATTGTGGACTTCAAGAGTTTTGTAAAAACACTTTAGTTGGCCATACCAGCTTACATGATTCAGGCATGGTATCAAAAATAGTATATAAATTTTTTTTTATTTGTATATATTTATTATTTAAACTTGTTAGTTTTTAAATAAGATGATAATTGTTTTTTAATTGAAATAATATTAATTGTGCAGTATGTTTTGCAAATTATATAAAATGTATTTTGTGGAATGAAAGCATAAAAATGAGCTGGTGTATTTGCATGCTGGAGTGTGCTAAAAATGAATAATTTTTGAAAACCTGCCTTAAAATTCACGATAGGCTAACCTTCGCAGGTACTTAATGGTTTTACTGGGTTTAACAAGAAAGAAAAAAACTACTCTGGAAAACAGCAAGCAGTCCTGAATGTAAAGAAGGTTTTTATGTTGTGATCCAGCCACAATTATTAAATTATTAATGTCAAATTGTGGTAAAATTATAGCTGTGATATATATACATAGCCTGCACTTGTATCAGATATGTGTTGATGGTAATTCCATGTTAATTGGTGCAGTTCAAAATGTTTGTTTTGAAAATTATTACAAAGCACTTAAAATCTACATATGTTGAAACAGGCACATATGAAGAATTTTCTTTGGTGGGTAAATTTTTATCATTTTAGGCATAATTGATCTGTTTTAAAATGGGATTTAATATGGTGTTTTATTTAGACTGTTTACAGTTAAATGTTTATTTAGAATATACACAATAAAAATAAATGCTATAAGAATTTAAACATCATGCAAATGATGTTATTTTAGGTTAACGATGAATTTTAAAAATCCCTTTAAACTTTAAACCAATATTTTTAGGTTCCCATATAACAGGCATCATCTTGCATGTCTAATTAGATTAAATGTATCCCATATACAAAATACAAAGGTGGTCTGTTCAAAAATATCACTTTAAAATGGAGATTTTGTCAGGGCTGATTCTAAATTATACATTAAAACAATCTACATTGTATATAGCATGCCTCCCACTCATCCTTTAGGTTCTTCCCTGGCTATAAGGGTGTTTTTGTGTTTTGTATATCAGTTAAATGTTAACCGTATTTAACTGTCAACCTTACTTCTGTTTATTACTGTGATTATTGTGGTCAACGAATCAAGTGATTTGTTTTTGTTGTGATTAATCATTTCTTGCTGTGAAAAAAATATAGCCATTCCTTGTGCAGCTTCTTCGTGTGATGAATTTTAAAATTAACAATGTCATTTCTGGTATTGGAATGTTCTGTGATGTTACGTTTTGTTTGTGAAAATTGTTGAACAAAATGGCTACAAGCATCTGCTACAGCGAAACAAACCTACTATGACCTCCACCTTTATTTAATAACCACCTATCTGTGATAACCACTTTAAATAGATACGTTAACTGCATTTGAACTTGCTATAAATGCCAGCCCACGTAACACCTTCCTTTCAATAAAAGCAACTTCGGATGTTCAGTTATGTAAATGCTTGCTTCAACCTGTAAATAAAAGCCACCTGATCATACTGTTTATTTTTAGAATGACCTGTTGGTTATTGTTATTTCAACCTGTATATAAATATATACATGTATATTATGAAAGCAACATGTTTTAAGTTTACTGGGTGACTGTTATTGACAGGTTGTGCTGCGATCCATTTAGGATAAATTTCCTCTTTTATGTAAATATTGATTTGATGGCCCAATGTAAAATTGGGACAATTTTGAAATCATAAAAAAATCTTGAAAATAATTTTTTTTTTTTAACACACTGACTTTACATGTAGCTATTTTAAGACTGTGGACTGAAAAAGAAAAAAAAAGTTAAAAATCATTCTTATAAATGACAAAAAAAAAAAAAGTTTGCATTATCTTCAAAGATTTGATTTGCAACTTAATTTCTGAACCTTCCAGTGATATATTGTCATAAAATGGTATTTCAAACTGAGGTCAGCAACCTATCCCCATAGCTTTATGGTGGTCAGGTCTTTTCCCACTGTTTCTACATTTACGCAGAACACAGTCCTGTGTTATGTGTGCTAATGACTGATAGCATAATGTGCAGGCACATAGTGCATTGTTGATAATATACATCCATTCAGTTATGTGGAGCAGTCCCCTGTTATGTGTGCAGGAACATAGTGCATTGTTAATAATACACATCCATTCAGTTATGCGGAGCAGTCCCCTGTTATGTGTGCTAATGTGTACAGGCACATAGTGCATTGTTGATAACATACATCCATAAAAGAGCACAAATATCACAATGACTAGTTCTCAGGCTGCAGCTGAAGCTGGCCTTCTTTCTGTTGTCAAAGTATAATATTGTTTTTAATTTTAATTCCATTGGTTTTGGTGCCAGTCACTTATAAAATTGTGTTTTAAAGAAAATAATTTTTCCTACATTTTTACCTAACATCATTTCTTGCACTGTACAGACATTTACAAGCTAATGGAATTAGCAGGTTTCTTTTGGCTTATATTGGTTATATAAATATATTTGCATCTACATTGATTGTATATTAATTCCTAGCTTCTACGTAACTTATAATGTTGGGCATATATAAATTATTACATGCTGTATGAAATTCATGTAGTATTTAAACAAATCAAATAAGTGTTTGCTCAATATCTAAAAACTGACATAGAGAAAATCCTTGCAAAATAGGTTTTACTTTATTTTTATTTTTTTATGCGATTAATTGGAAACAAAATATGGTACATATGAAGTTTCATTGCAAAATGCGATATCTCGATTTTTGACATTTTGAGAAAAATGGCCTCTTTTTTGAATGGAAAAGTGATGTTTGTGCATTATGTTTATCGCATACTGGAACGAAAGCATATTTTCTACTACGCTCATACATGGCAGATGTCGCGTTCTGCAAACAATTACAATGTGAACTTAGAGAACCAATACGAGCCTTTCCTTTGGTGGTGATTTGTCTGTTTTTTTAGAATTTGGCACAAACCGCGTTTTGCAATGAAACTTCATATATTAAGATTAATTTCTAAAGAGCAGAAATAATAAGTACCAATCTACTCTAACATGCCCATACTGTCATCATTTCCAATATTTTAATTTTTTTTTTTGTGATTCTCTTGTTGAAATACATGGTATAGTGCTATAATGGATTAATATTTATAGACTAGTACACTTGTATTGATTTTTCTTGTATTGTCAATACTGGAAATAAAATGGTTTGGGCTTTGTAATTATTTTTGTGTTTTTTTATTATGTGTTTACGTGTTTAGTTTTTATTGAGCTGGAGAGCTGTTGGGAAGAATGGAAATGTGGTGAGATAAAAATAGTTTACTGTTATGTTCACATGTGCATTCCATGAACATATTTCTCAGGAATTTTAGAACTAAGCTCACAATCTATACCTTCTAGTTCAGTACTGTCTCAGTTGATGGGTTATCTCTTTTTCTCACTTTCATTTTAATCCCAGCATTGCATGTAACTGACAGAAAATAGTATGAACTTCTTGCTAATTTCCCTTGTGTCTTGACCAATAAAAAGATTTTGTATAGAAGTGCAATTATATGAATTTCAATTGGTTACTTTTATTTGTTTTCATATTAACTTTTCCATTTTCAATAATGAGGATTATTTCACCTTTAATTCTATTCCTTAATGGGGGATTGTAGTTTTTTATGTTTTAAAAACAAACATTACTATAGAATAGATACAAAAATATTCTTGATTGTAAGAATAAAAACTATAAACAAGACAACCTATAACCAGCTTAATAACATGATCTTTGTTGGCTTGTTTTCAAAGATACACTTAAAAACTTGTAATTTTATTTATCAGGTAAATATGCAAACATTTGCTTTCGTGGTACTACATTTTAAAACATACAGAGCTGATCAATTTGTGATGGATTCAGCAATGCAAAAATCAACTGAAAGCCATTAAATATGTCATATCAGAGATGTGGACCAAAACAATTCCCCTCATTAAAAATAAGTGGCAGAAACAGGTTTTGTCAATAAGCTTTTACAAATACCATGTCTTAAACCTAATGGTCACTGATTAAACAATGTGCTGGGGTGTTGTCAATAGATTATTAATAAAGAATAAGGTTCACAATACTGAATAAACAAAGTCTTTTAATTTAAAATTTATTGTGTAAATCACTTAATGATTTATAGTATCGTATATACATTGAGTAAATACTTTTAATTAATAGTTTAATGTTTGACTAACTATAACAAAGTGTTCAGTGATTAAAAATACATATAAAAATGTGAACAATTGATATATCACAGACTTAAAGTCTGTTATTAAATACAGAAAATATACATAATAATATAATACATTGTAAAATTATGTAACAAAACATGATTGTACATTAAAATATATATTAAAATAACTGATTAACAGCAATAAAGTTCTAACAATATGTGTTTAAAACACTAAATCCATCCACTTTTGCTGCATCTTTCAAAATTCCAACCCGTGCACAACCACTTTTAAAAATCAGTCATGATTTGAATTAATCTGCAACAACCACTCTTGCACGTCAAGACAAAGAATTGTAACCAAGCTGGCCATTTTGTTGTGCCCACTGTAACAGACTAAATTCAAAATATTTCAAATACTGCCCAAATTTTACAAAATTCTGTATGTCATGATAACAGCCTGTTCTGACAATGTATATTCTATGTTTTTACACAATACTGAGGATAGAATGAAAGTATTTTTTATATTGTCTTCTCACAATGTATACTTTGTTTCTATATGATGTTCAGGATTAGCAATATAAAAGAGTTATTTATACCAGGGATGAGAAAGCCAATTGTGAAAAGTCTGAAGAAGTAAGACTAGGGGTCTAGGGGCAGTGCCTGATCTTCATCTTTCTTATCTAGAACTTTTGCCATTATAATAATAAGGTGAAGTTAGTTGTTACTTACAGTTGAAAAAGCAGCCGTAAATATGTAGTCACATGTCAGGTGAGTGAAAATCAAGATTTCCCACGAAAATAATTCAATATAGATGGTACTTTATTACTTTTCGGTGTTCACTGACAGTTCTGAGTGATTATTCAGTAAATACAGTATAGGTAACACTGAAAACCAAGCCTTACTTTCAGAATAGGCTAGCATTCATGAAAGCTACATAGCCATTTCACTGGTCCCAAACATTCTCATTGGGTTTAACATGAAGCGCATCGAAAACTAGTCTAGCTTGCCGCAAGCAATTTTGTCCTAAACTCAAGGCTGAATGAACAAATAAAATATATATCACCTGCCTTCTCGATCATTAAGATCCTACCCCTATCCCCACAGTTTTTCTCACCGAATTTACATGATTCACAAAAACGACCTTTTGGTTGGAAAAAAGTCGAAATCTGCGAATCTGCAGAAAATTCTCATCCCTGTTATAGTTGTATTTAATCTTCATAGATGTAGTCATCCATGTCAAGAAACTTCTTAGCATTGATGCAGTCATAAATAAATTCTTCCTTCACAATCGGCACCTAAAACAACAAGCAAAGAGCATTCATTAAAATTACAACATAAGTAGCTATAAAATTTTCACAGCAATGACTGTACACAACATGAAATAGCGTCAAAAGGCCTTGCAGTTATACTTTTTTTTAGTCTAGACTTACATACATTTGCATAATGTCAGAAGAATGGCAATGCCAGACAAATTGAAACTTGACTGAAGTTTGAACCGCAACCTTCTGAATACTGCAGGTGACTTTTCTTGATGTCACGCAAATGCTTAAATACTGAAGGCAGCATTTCTCGACAATCAAACTGGCCATTCAAAATTGTTTTATGAGAGGAAATGACACAATACCTATAAACATAAAATGTTCCCAACTGCAAATTCCTTTATCGATCAAAATTTTCGCTGTAAACACAGGTCTTTCTCATGGAGTTTTTCGTAATTTGACAATCAATGGCGGCTCGGCGCTATGCAGAGACTTTTAAAGAGCTAATGGGGAATTAAAATTATTTTGGGGTTTAGTGAAGGTGAGAATTTTGATTCTGAATATTGGGAGCAAATACAGAGAGAATTTTCAAATAAAAGGAGATATAGTGAATCCGACCATAAATACAAATGACCAAGCAAATTGTGCACCCACAAAAAAAAACCTACAAAACCCCAAAATAATATTAATTTGTTCTCACCTTTAATAGGCTTTATGCTATTTAATTGTTTTGTTAAGTTTAAAAATCAAAATATTTGATCAAAATGAGATGCTTCTCAAAATTATTCCTGCATTGGAGGGAGGGTTGAAACAACTCTTAGAAGAATAGAAGTCTAAAGGTTAAGGACTAAAACACATTTCTGCCAATGGTCTATGACTGGTGTAATACAAACTGTGTTATCTGCCTTTCTGCCCATTGAGAAGATTCATATAAAAGAAAAGTAAAGTTTGTTTTATTTAACGTAGCCCCTAGAGCACACTGATTTTTATCTTATCATCAGCTATTGGACATCAATCACATAGTCATGCTGACATATTTAGAGGAAACTCGCTACCACCATATTAGCTACTCTTTCTGATAAGCAGGAAGTGATCTTCTAGATGCACTGTCCGACAGACAGGACAGCACATACTGTGGCCTTTGATTAACCAATTGTGGACCACTGGTTGGAATGGAAAAGAGTGCAAACTGCAAATGGGTCCACTGTGAAGGATCAATCCGACGACGTCGGTTTCACAGGTGAACATGCTACAGTTTGAGTCATATAAAAGACATGTTGCTAAATGGAAAGAGTAGCATATGTGATATTGGAAGGATTCTTCTGTGAACTACATGTCACAAATAATGAGTTTTGACACCCAGTAGCCAGTGATTAACCATTACGCTGAGTATCATTAAACAAAAAAATCCTGTCTTTTTAAGGGCCAAATTCACAAAGTTTGTTTTAGTTAATTGTACAGTGAAACTCCGCTATTAAGACCACCTCTGGGACTTATTAAAATTGGTCTTAATAGCGGAGTGGTCTTAGTACCGGGACTTTCGTGTATTAAATCAACTTTTTGCTTTAACGTTAACTTGATGCATGCTTTTTTTGGCGTCCCCATTTCTAGTAGACCTAACAATGTTGAAATGATCATAGTTCTAAATGCGAGATTCATATTGGGTAAACAATTTTTTTTGGTTTTACCTCACTTGTCACAAGTTAACTCAAAATAACAAATTCGTTTTGTTTAAATGGCCTCATATAATTTCCCTAAATAGTGGTTAGGAACACCTCTTTTGTTATCTATTGAATTAGTCTTGTCAGTTTATTTGGGTAGTATTCTAATTAACAATTAG
>JAULBS010086410.1:0-18160 GCA_032355785.1 Symmetromphalus regularis | reverse complement strand
ACCCATTTGCAGTTTGGGCTATTTTCCATTCCAACCAGTGGTCCACAACTGGTTCATCAAAGGCTGTAGTATGTGCTGTCCTGTCTGTAGGACAGTGCATATAAAAGACCCCTTGCAGCTTATCGGAAAAGAGTAGCATATGTGGTGGCAGTGGGTTTCCTCTAAATATGTATGTCAGAATGAACATATGATTGACGCCCAACAGCCGACGATAAGATAAAAAAATCAATGTGCTCTAGAGGTATCGTTAAATAAAACAAACTTTACAGTCTTCAAAGGAAACCCTCTACTACCACATAGGATACTCTTTCTGATTAGCAGCAACACTTATTTTATACGCATTTTACCAGACAGGACAGCACATACCATGGCCTTTGATAAATCAGTTGTGGATCACTGGTTAGTGCAAGTAGTGTACACCTACCTACTGAGCTTTGTGGGGCATTCACTCTGGATTGGAGCCAATATTGAGATTAAAAAACCCATGCCTCGACTGAGATTTGATCCCAGTTCCTACCAGCTGTGAGTCTGACAGCTTAATCAAACAGCAGTGTTTTCAAAACAATGTGGCGGGCTGCGCATTTACTGGTCTATTTGCAAACTTGCGCCGTCTACTTTCCCCTTAAAAAAACAACAGTTAGTTCCTTTAAAGTATCTCCTCCTACTCTCTTCCTTCCAACTCCTACTCTCAAATAAAATGCCTGAGACAGGTCAACTGTAGCTGTTACTGTTTCATTTATGACCTTTGATATACCAGTTGTAGACCATTGATTATTAAGAATGATGGCCAAATGCACTCCAGGTGGATGAGAATTTATTTATGCTTAGAAAATTATGGTTTCCCTGGACAAACGGAGATATGATGAAAAAACAATCCCCAGAGACTACTGCCAAAAACCAGAGTGTCGAATGGTCTGATAACTCTAAACAAATTATTTTTCCAGCCGTGAATGATTGCATAATTCTTTTCTCTAGACGTAATTCATTTGAGTTTCTCTCCCGAAGTAATTGCCACACAAAAAAGAATCAATAAAAACATCATTATACCCCAGATCAGAAAACGATGTGTGACCAAGACGCTTTCATCAGGATCAGAAACGAAAAAAAATCTATATTTATCCAATTATTCAATAAAATCTTTTATAACTTAGTGATGAATGGTAAACAGCTGCAGCTAAACGTGTTTTGTTTAAGAACGTCAGGATAAAATGAAATTAAAGAAATTGGTCTTGACTTATTGGCAAAAATTCATAGGCTGTTACAAGTGTGTTAGTAAATCAATAAAAAAATTAAAAAATAAAAATAAAGGATGTTTGTTAGTTTAATGACACCACTAGAACACACTAATTTATTAGTCACCAGCTAATGGATGTCAAACATTTGGTAAATTTTGACACATAGTCTGAAATGTGGCCCAGCCTCTGAAAGGTTTTGAACCACTGTCTCCAACTTAAAAGAATCCAATATCTGACGAATGAGGCTCATAAATAAATAAAGAATGTTTCGATTTGTTTTGTTTTAATGACATCACTAAAGCACATTGATTTATTAATCATTGGCTACTGGATGTCAAACATTTGATTATTTTGAAACGTACTCAAGTCTTAGCTGGCCTCCATTGGGTTTTGAACCACAGAGTCTGACATTCTACCACTGGACCATCAAGGCTCAAATAAATAAATACAAAACCAAAAGAATAATTAATAAGAATTGCATACATTTGTGACATACCGTCAACATAACAAACTCAATACTACCATATAGGTTATTCTTTTCAATTTGCAGCATGAAAGTTTTTATGTACAATTTTCCACAGGTCAGTATATATATATTACAGTCTAGTATACCAACAGTGGACTACTAACTGGAATGGAAAATACCCTGAATAATTCCAGAGAGGAGGCTCTATTCAATAATCCAAATTTATTCATCAGATACAGAAATTATGGCTGGGTGGAGGGTCCAAAGACATTTTAAAGATTTTTTTTTTATAATGACACCACTAGATCACATTGATTAGTTAATCATCAGCTATTGGATGTCAAACATTTGGTAATTTTGACACGTAGTCAAGTGTGAGCCAGCCTCCAACAGGGTTTGAACCAGTTTCATCAGCCTGAGATTGCGATGTTCTACTGCTGGATCACTGAGGATCTTAAAAGATTTTTAATACTAGAATAGACATGTCCAAAGTTAGTCACAAGCAAATTATTACTGGTGTATGAAAGGTTGGTCTGGACCTACCTAACACCCAACACCTGCAGGTGCGGACTAAGGTTTCAGGCATCGATGCAGGATTTCAGAAAGGTGGGGGGGGGGGGGGATCCAAATGTGATGTGTGAATAGGACTGTTGAAAACATTGTTAATTTACACATCCTTCCACTCACAAAAACAATATATAAAATTTAAAAGTACGAGAACAGGGGGGGAGGGGTTGGACTCCCGTGGCCCCCTTCTGGATCCACTACTGGGTTTTAATTAAAGGTATGTTCAATTTGCACATTTTTTTAGTTTCCCATTTTTAAGGCATTTTCCAGTGAGGATACAACCAGTAATAACTATTTAAATTATATAGAGAAAAATGGAGAGCCTAAATATGTAAGTATCCATTTCTGCTCATTTCCTCTTTTTTATACATGAAGTGAAAAATAGTTTCTTAGAAAAAATAAAAGTGGTGGGGGGTTAAACCCCTTAAAACCTAACATTATTTATGTGTCCTCTACTCCCCTGGATCTGCGTATGAAGAGCACTGGATAATTTACAAGTTATTTATATCTAGACCCATTTGCTATTAAATCAATAAAATAAAATAAAAAACTGTTTATTCATCTGATAACAAAGACAGATGACTAATAATAATTACTCCTATTACTGCTGGCGTTTCCACAAATGGGACATAGTTAAGAGTTAGAGCCTCCAGGTATTTTACAGTAATAGACTATATTACAAATGAAAAATGCCAAACATAGCATTAAATATAAACTGTGTCATACAGAGAATTAGAAATAAACAACGTAACAGTATTAGAAATAAACAATTTAACAGAATTAGAAATAAACAATTTAACAGTATTAAAACTAAACGTAACTATTAGAAATAAACAATTTAACAGTATTAAAAATAAACGTAACTATTACAAATAAACTGTCACATATTATAAACAAAAAATGTCAAACATTGTATTAAAAGCAATGTCAAACATGATTTCATAAACAATTTCATACACTATGTAAACAAAAAATAAACAGTTTAAAACAGATTTAGCTAAAAAGAAATAATATGAAACAGTTAGAAATAGACAATGAGAAATGAGTAATAAAAACAAATGTGGTCATAGTATTTAGTACTATAAATAAACAAGAATTAAAAAAAAAATTGGTTTCATTACTACAAATAAAGAATGTCATACATTATTAAAAATAAACATTGTCATGCTGTATCAAAAAAAAACCCAGTGTCCTATTATAAAGTATTACAAATAAACAATAAATATTATTACGTATCAGACTGTAGGATTTCAGATTTCATGGGAAACACATTTTGGGTTCCGTGCCTGGCACTCATGGGAACACATGGGTAACTGTTTTTCGGTTCCGTAAAATTGGTGATGGGTACCCATTCTTGAAACATTTAATTAAATTTAGTAGGAGTATATTTTGAACACACCTGTGCAGAAATTGATTTTTTTTCTTCGGGGTAGATGCCATAATTATTTGCTCTAAAATGTGCTCAAAACAAATCGTCTGCATTTACTACGCTCGCGCCAACTTGACAGTTCGATCCAGAATGCTTTGCACTTGGAGGTAACAATATGGCGGACGAACAATGTAGGCCTACAACAGAACTGAACGTTTCTAAAACTTTTTTTTTTTTTAATTGCCTTGCGTTTGGCATAGGTACATGTAGATGAGTAAAATAATGTAATTGATCGTTGACTTGAACTGTTAAGTTTTTGTGTTTTTGCAGTAAATAATTAATATCATGGGAAACGAAATTTCGATTCCATAGTCTCCCCAGCACGGTAACGACACGTTACCGATAATGATCGTTACCGTAAAATCCTACAGCCTGCATATCTGAAACAATGCCATACATCATTAAAAATAAATGTTTTCACATATAAATTTCTTTTAAAATGTGGCACTCCATATTAAAAAAAAACTGCCATATTATGTATTAGATATAAACTGTTACAATGTCACATAATATCAGAAACAGTGTCATACATCATTAGAAATAAACATTGTCACATATTATATATAAAAAAGATTGTAATGTGGCACTCCATATTAGAAAGAAACAATACCAAATAAGTTACTAGAAAAAACCATTGTCATGTATAAATAAAAAATGTCATACAGTATTATATATATATATAAAAAAAAATGTCATATGAAGTATTAGAAATAAACAATGTCAAACAATATTAGAAACAATGTCATGCATTATTAGAAATAAACATTGTAACATGTCATATAATATATTAAAAAACTAAATGTTGTGCACCATATTAATAAGAAACAATGCAACATAAACTATTCAAAACGAAGTCTTTGACATAAAACCATCCACTTCTATCAAAACACAAAAAATTTAAAGATTATTTTGATAAAGTATTATATATAAATAAAGTATTACAAATAAACATTGTCACATAATTATTATATTTAAATAATGTCATACAGTATTATAAAGAAACAATGTCATATGAAGTATTACAAATAAACAATGTCACACAATATTAGCAAAAATGTCACACATTATTAGAAATAAACAAACCTTGTCGCACATGACTGAACACGAGGTTAGAGTTCGTCAACTGTATCACTTTTCCTTCCTCCACGGTGGCAGTGTTTGAGAAATGAGTGTACACTGCCATGATTAGTTTTAAATGTCTACTCAGTCGTCATAATCGTCTCTCCTTGCCGTATGACCTCGCTCCAACTGATAACAGGCAAACACTGGAGAATGTGGCACAGATGTTTAATTATTGATAATACACAACAGCAACTTCAAGCCAACCGTATGCAGATCATTGACTACCCAAACTAGGTCAAAAATACACACACAGGTACGCCACTTATATCAGGGGCAGATCCAGAAAATCCATAAAGGATGGGATATTCCATTGACAGGTGGGGTGCAGGCACAATTTCTGAAAGGACGGATCCATATTTAATTGTCATGTCCTTCCACTAGGAATTTTTTTTTTTTTAATGAAAATGGAGTGAGGAGGTGGAGGGAAGGGGGGTCCAGATCCCCGAACCTCTCTAGATCTACTACTGGAGTGGTTTGTGCTCAACAACAATTTACAATGTAAAAAACAGCAAAAAACAAAACAAATTTTTTTTACTGCTAGGACGGGTTGGGGGAGAGGGGAGTATATGGCTATAGTACATCCTCCTATATCCACCCCTTTCCACTTAAATATATTTATGACAGTCTGCAGGCAACATGACAATAATACTCTATTAGTCATAAATAATGATATCCTTGTGAAGAAAAAAAAACAGTATTGTCATCAACAGCACCTCAACACTTGTGCAACAATAACGCAGACAGTGTAGCTAGTAGACAAAGATTCTAAAGAAGAAACCCAGAAACTGAATACAGATTTCCCAAAAATATATATGGTATATCAGATGTAATAAAATAAACCAGTTTGTTTTTCAAATTATGCACAAATTAATATGAACAAAATATAAATATAAGGAACCAAATATGTTATATGTAAATCTTGTTTTGAATAATAGTGCTAAACATTTACTACAGAAAGGGGTGGGGTGGGGCAGTCAAATGTAACTTTTAATATTCGAATTATGATGGGAAACAGTAAAATTGGTAGGCAATGGCACTGGGTTGAAATGAGACCTCTTAAACACCCAATCCCACTGCATCAACCTATGTTACTGAAATGACCTACAATTAATAAATATGGCATATCCAAGGGTATGGTAACGGGGGTGCAAAGACACCCTCCCCTCAATTCTTAATTTTTCCTTTGTTGTATGACATCCTATGGCTATGCCATTAATAAAACACACCCATTTTAAGTCACTTTATTTCGCACTTGATCTTTTTCAAATTCATATATCAGCTCCTGAACTCATATTAATATATATTAAGTTTTAAATTAATGTTTGATTAAAATGGCTTTTAAACATAGTTTTCATTATTTTATGCTTAAAAAAACACTGTGTTTCAGGGCACCAGACACTACTTAGAAAATAATAAAAATCTAGTTTTCAATATTTGAATAATAATAAAAAAACATTTAATGTCTAAAATTTGTAAAGAATAAATAAAAAAATTAAAAAAAACAAAACCTTAAAACCCAAGATATGTATCAACAATACCCAATTACTAAAAAAAAATTTTGGTATATTCCTGGAAACACACTTATTTTGTTCAGGCATTAGTTATATTCAAGAATGCCTAATCAGGGCATTTTCTCTGAAACACACTATAGTTGCAGCTGTTGTTAACTTGTGTAGCTTCATGCATGTCAGTCCCATTGTGTATTTACTTAGTTACTACTACTACTTCCATATGAATGTCACATCCACCTAATCTACATGACTGTAAACAAGAAATAAATCAACTGGAGCAACTGTAGCTAAAAGTCTGCCTATGAACCGGTCGGTCGGTCGTCGGATCGATCCTTTTCAGTGGACCTATTGGGCTATTTTCCGTTCCAACCAGTGGTTCACAACTGGTTTATCAAAGGCCGTGGTATGTGCTGTCCTGTCTGTGGGACGGTGCATATAAAAGATCCCTTGCTGCTTATCGGAAGGAGTAGTCTATGTGGCGGCAGCAGTTTTCCTCTAAATATATTAGAATAACCATATGTATGACGTCCAACAGCCGATGATAAGATAAAAATCAATGTGCTCTAGAAGTGTTGTTAAATAAAACAAACTTTACTTTACTTTAAACTGTAGCTAAAAAGACTGGTTGTTTAACTACATCCAATCACATTGTTTATTTATTGGATGTTAGGTGACAGACATAGTGTTTTGTGATGCATGGTCTTTAGAAACCTACTGTCACATAGGCTTCTCATTCTGGTTAACAGCAAGGGATCTTTTATATGCACTTTCCCACAGACAGGACATCAAATACCATGATCTTTGATAAACCAGTTGTGGACCACTGATTGGTACAAGTGATGTACACCAAGCCACCAAGATTTGTGATGCACTCACTCTAGGTTTGAGTCAGTATTAAGATTAAAAATCCCAAGCCTCATTTGGGATTTGATCCCAGTACCTACTAACCATGAGTCTTAACAATTAGTAAATATTTGATGGCCATGGCTCTGAGCTTGGAAAATTTAGTGTCACTTCAAGAAGAATTTTTTATTTTATGTTTCACTTAAAAAAAAAAAAAATCATTAAGCTATTTCTGAATAATAAAATATTTATACAACATGCATTTTAATAAAATTAATTCCTTAAAATATCTATCTATATAAGAACAAATAATTATAAGTTGGTCTTTTTACATTCAAATTGGAATTTTTTTACTCCAAAATTTGAAATAAAAAAATAACAAAGCTTTGAAGAACTGAGAAGAAAGGTGCTGTCAGGAATGTAGCAACACTGTCGCTCCGTAAGCACGTATGAACAATTTCTCTCAGCATCATATTTTTTCCATACCCCATCTTTTATAATATGCACTTTTTTATTACCAGGTCTGGTACTATCATAATAAATTATACCTTGTGCTTACTAACTTTCTGACTATTCCCTGGCTGTAAACTGAAGTCTAAAAATGTAAGTGACAACATCCTAACTCACCTGCTGAAGCAGTTCTACTATGGATGGTTGCACGTGGTTTTGTCTGGTCACACATGATTAACTTCTTAAGTCTTCACTGACCAACTACAATAGTGATGTCATATTTCTAACATCATCATCCACTGCAACAGCAAATATGAATAAAAGTTAACAAAAAGTATTAATATTTTGACATTAGTTACAAAGTAACAAACATACCAAATCGTGAATGAAAGAGTTAACAAAGTATTTATATTTTGATAGGATTAAAAAATAATAATTTTAAAAACATACAGTGTGTTATTATAATACCTTTCTTTCCATAAAACAAGTACATTTACAAAACCACTTTTTATACAAAATTAGAACAAAATATTTATAGGAAGTATATTACATATATAATTATGTATATAAACAATGACAAAAAAAATAAAAATAATAATATAATAAAAAATAAAAATAAATAAAAACTAACAACAAACAAATCCCTCACCAAACACTGGTTGATAAGAGTAAATGACCAACAAAAAAAAAAGACAATAAAATCCCCTGATAAACCCAACCAGACACACCCTCCAAATATCTCCCCTGAAACTACCAAACGTTAATTGATAACATAGTAATAGACAACTATAAAACTGATTTAGCTTTAAAATAATAAACTGAATATTACAGTATATTAGATAGGTAACTTGAATCACTGCTTACTAACGATCACTTCATTATTTGTATTAATTTAAAATAAATGTAAAACCAAAATATTTTTTTTAAATCCATGTTAGGACATCAGTCCCTTCATTACCCTTTTCTGGACATGCAAATATTAAATTAAACCATAATATTTTCAATATTAAAAAAAAATAATAATAATAACAATAATAACCTATCTTTAAATAGCAATTAGTGGGTGTATTAAAACACTAGAACATTTACCAAAAACAATCCTTCTCAATTACATATGATGTTAATAAACATGCAAAAGCCACATAATATCATCCGTAAACAATTTAAATTTATGAATACCTTTTGTTGCTTGCATTGACAGATTTAGGAAACCTTGTATGCAATGGTTTGTGTTTGCAGACCCACACACTGTAGAAAGCAAACTTGTATTGTTTGACAAGTTCAACTGGGCATACAAAACGAATTCAGTGCCCATTGTCTCCACAGGAAGTTACAAAACTGGTCTTTCTTAGTTAAAGGTAATAAGTGTAACTTCCTGTGCACAGATAGCTTTAGGATTTGCTAAACTCATCAACAGTTAAATAATAAAATCCCATCCTGACAATTTCAAAATGGCAGTGTTTGGTAATCTTTTTTTTTTAAATTATTTTAAATAATACCTTCCAATAGTCAAAATAACTTTTTTTAAAGTGTTCAGATTATTATATTTTAAAATATCCTATAGGTGTGTATGGCCACAGGCAACATTTGTTTTAAAATATTTTGATTAGCAACAACTATAATCAGAAGTGCAAAACTGGGACAACTGATATCTGTAACACTACGACAAAGAATCCATAAGATCTGCAAAAAATCCTTAAAATTGTCGACACAATTACAAAACGCAATTTTAGTATATAAGTCCTGACATAACACACTCATACTATAGGTAAATAATAACAAAATACAACTTGTTCAGACACAGATAATTTATTACCCAAATACTCCTTGTTGTAAAGTAAAATTTGTTTTATTTAACGATGCCTCTAGAGCACATTGATTTTTATCTTATCATCGGCTATTGGACATCAATCATATGGTCATTCTGACATATGTATTTAGAGGAATCCCGCTGCCACCACATAGGCTGTTCTTTTCTGATATGCAGCCAGGTGTCTTTTATATGCACTGTCCCACAGACAGGACAGCATATATCACTGCCTTTGATGAACCAGTTGTGGATCACTGGTTGGTATGGAAAATGATCCTTGTTATATGCAAAATTACCATGCTTTGCTTCTCAGAGCATTGTCAGTGTCGCTGTCACCTCAAAGTCATAACACCTGGCATTAAAGTTGATCTTGCATTATAAGAATGAAGTGATTGTCTCAACACATGACTTCCCGACACTCTGTGTGGACCTTCTGGCCCACGGATGGAGGTCATTTTGAAATATTTCATACAGGATGTGATAATTTTATTTTCGTCAAAATCATAAATGTCCTAAGAATTGCTTTGTATGCTTGAAAGCCTCAAAAGTAACTAGTCCCCATATTTTATTTTTGTACTGGTGTGTATTTTGTTCAACAAATATTAATAATAAAAGGTATTATATGTAATACTGGTAGTACTTTATTAAACACTTTATGCAATATATTCACATTAGAAAAAATTTAAGTTGATTTCAAAATCGTCCAAATAAATATTAGTGCCCTCAAAAGTAGGCAGTGACTGGCAGTAAATCGTTGCCTGTAACAGCTTTTGCCACTGCCTACTTTTCGTTTTTAGTAAACAATATGTTGTTTTATGCATGCCAAGATCGCTAGCTACCATCACTGTGGTATCCTGCAACTTCTCAAACTATTGAGGGCCCTGAAATATATTATCCTACAGTACCGAAATTCATCCTCTGTCCAAAATACATCGTATGTTACTTCTGAATAAACAATGGTTGCAAATTTCAAAATATCGCATCACACACATTGGCAATAAATAAAAAATAAAAAAGAGTCTTGATCACATAGATGTAAAAAAATATGTAGGAAAAAAGAAAAAAAAAATTTTTAGGACACAAGTGTAGATTACTGCTCTTTTCCACTCTTGAGATTTAATCAAATATTAGGGCAGGTTTTACAAAGCAATTTGTCACATAACAGCACTTGGAATCATCCACCTCTTAGGTCAAACATATAAGTGTTTGGTCTGCAATCACGATATCATGGAATTATTTTTGGTGGGAACATGTTTATAACAATTATGTGCAGTAGTCGCAAGAATGGGATGCATTTTGGCACAAGCAAATTAATTATAACATTTGACAATACATTAAAAATTGGTTGTCTTGCAAAATACAGGTGAGTAAAAAATACTTAAACATTGATGTCATTAAGTGTGCTGTGTGACATAAATGCGTATGCTCCATAGCCAGTACGACACAATTTGGCATGATGAGGTTAAATGCTAATTTTCAACTTAAGGCCTCAGAAATATTGATTTTGAATTTTCTGAGGCTTTAGACCCACAGTAGCCGATGTTTACTTTTGTGCTGGGGGGGTCATTAAATAAATAAATAAATATTTCTGAGGCCTTAAGTTGCTTAACTGGGTTTTATGAAAAAAACATGTTTAACAGGAAGAGGTAGAGCTGGATTTTTTTTTTAACTTTTATATTATTATTTTTTAAAAATAATTTTAAAATGAAACATGGTTATTTGTAATAAATAGGCTGAAAAACTAAATAACACGATAATATAGTGTATTATAATTTATAGTATTAATACTGGTCTGTCCTCGCAATTCAATTATTTAACGGAGATTCTTGGGAACCGATTCTTGTAATTTTAGTGGCACAAATAATTATAATTAAACTGTTTGTTAGTCTAATAATTATTACGATATAGCTATGTTCTATTAATTCTCAATATAAAACACCTCGAAATTACAAGGTTCCTACTTCAAACGCAAAAGTACCGTTCTAAAGGATTTTTTTTTAACACAGACTGTCACAGTGACAAAAATAGCAACGCAAATCACAATCATTGAAATCAAAACGAGTTTAATAACCCTGTGATTCCTTCTGTCAGTAATGCTGGTGATAATCAATAAGAATATCTTACCTAAAAGAAATATATACCTGTGTTAAGGACAGTCATCTTTGATCCTGCCCTCCTATTTCCGGGTGTTGAACTTGGAGTACTAGCTCGACTAGACAATACTTCGATCATTTCCGGATCATTCGGTACATATCGGCAGTTTTCGGTTTCCAACATCTCCCTCCGAGCTTTCACTGGTTAGCCTGCTTTAAATATTGGATTTTTGTTTAACGACCTCAATGTCCATGGTAGGGTGTGGTTTTTTTTTTTTTTTTTTTTTTTTTTTTTTTTTTTTTTTTTGTTACACTAAATGACCGACGGGGCTTGAGAGCCCTAGTGTCAGTACACATTATCATGTTCTCGCCCCGGTAGATTTCGTGGCCTGGCTACGGCCATGATGTCATAGTGAACATTTCCTATGATTTATAAATGACACATACTGGGTTCGAATGCCACTTGGTACACAAGCTTTATAATCCCAGTATTGCTCCACCTCAAAGTTAATGCACTGCCAGGTTCAACGTAGACGAAAGTTTCACAATCTGTTCCAGGCAGTGGCCCACAACTGATATTATAAAATGGTATGTGCTATTCCATCTGCGGGAAAGTGTATATAAAAGATTCCTTACATCAAATAAAAAAAACGAGTAGCCTATGTGGAGTGGAATAGTCTACATTTATTACCCATATGGCTCAACATATAACGTGTTACGTCCTAGTACTACGTCATACTGGTACATCTCTTGACGTCATACAACATCATATTTTTTAACATAGTTTGTTTCCAAAAAATGAAAACGATTAGTTTTAGATTCGTTTTTTTTTTCAAATTTAACTTAAACTTGAAAATGGGTAATAAATAGGATATTAAACTCACTTCCATTTCGCATCATGTTTATGTCCCTCGTGACACGAAATGGAAACTCGTTTAATATCCTATAATTATGTTACCAGTGCATACTTGCAAATGCACAGAAAATGGCAGTACACCAGTGTACCACAGGCAATATGTTTGACTCATTTGACGTCATTTACTATCAAATTTATGTCCCTCGTAAAATAATTTTTCTGTCACAAGATTTAGTGACAAAGGAACATTATTTTATAAGGGACATAAATTTCATAATAGATGGTAATGAGTTTGGTATTCTATTTATTAATCCTGACCATTTTAATTGTTCTACTATTTAAACTTTCTGATGGTGCCACTGTTTAGAGAAATGCTATCCTATAACATTATGGATGATGTTACATTGTACTTTTTCTAGATTTAGTGACATCATTTGCACATTTACAAAATTATGATGTCATATTTCGTATAGGCAAGCTTAATGGTCTTACCTGCCAGAAAGACCCAATGAAATGCCATTTTAAACACATGTTGATATTTTCTCAGTGGGAAAATAACAAATATGTATTGGATTATGATTGCCCACTAGGGCAATAAATCATAATAAATAAATAAAAACTGATTAAATGAGAAAATTGCATAATAAACATGAACTTGACAACACTGAGTTGTTTGAACAATATTTATTTCCATTTCAACATAGTTGATCAACAGCTCACATATACAATATTTGTACATATTTCAACATGACAAAGAGAATGAAAGAGATTAATTAAATATACAATTAAGCATGTGTATATTTTGTTCAAACAGTGTAAGATGTTTTACCATAATGCAGTCATAAGTTTCTGTAACAACCAGTTTTATATATACAAGTTTAAATACATATAATTAAAGGCATACTGTCATGGAACACCTGACGTAATTAATTTCCAAACAAAGAATTCATTTTAAATATAAACATTTGATTTGTCCATAGAAATACTTAATTCAACAACTTACATAACTACCGCATCTCGCTTATTATCATTATTTTAAAAATAATAATTGAATTATGGTAACGAACCATAAATCAAAGAATTCCCTATACTGTGGTTCAGTTAAAATGTCTTGTGTGATATGAAAGCGAAATCTAGTATCACAAATATAATGAGTTTCATTAGTAATCAATATTTAAAGCACAAAGCCCCTTAAATTCTGTGACAGTATGCCTTTAAGTGTATACATAAAGATGATAAATAGCTTCTACAAATGGGAGTTGGGCAGTAAAGATTTCAGGACACTTGAGGTCAGCTCTAAACAGATCTTGCAGTTAGGTGTTTAGGAGGCTTTCCTTTGAAATCTTTGAAAACCAGACCATCTTTTGATTCATTTTTTCTTCTTTGAAAATTTTCTTCTAAACAAAATGATCACTTCCAAAAAATAAAAAGTAATTTTTTTGATTTTAAAAAATTTATCCCTCCCCCAATCTTCAATTAATGTCTGGCAATAAAAGACAGAGAAAGTTTCTTTTTATTGACGGCTGAATAATACATGAGTTGCTTTAGCAGATGTGACTGTATATGTACTTGCAAAGTTTGTAGGAGTTATCTAATGGATGGAGTATCCATAATTAGAAGAAAATTTAAATTTTGGCCAAATTCTATTTCAACTATTTTCATATTGTAGGTTTTCCTGTGGGATGGCTCACAAGTTAATAAATTCAAAGCAAGTAGTTTTGCTATCATTTTATAGTGTTGCTGAGTATAGTCATAAAACACTTAAAGCTAGTTACTTCTCAAAATGTATGTCAAGTGCTAAAACGTTATGATAGTGAATTCAAGCTCGAATAAACTCTAAGGCATGTTATCTAATATTTGACAAATATATTACAAAAAGGACATCAGATGTCTAAATAAAATGATTATGCAAAATGCATCTTTTCACACATAAGAAAATCACAATGCCAAATGCATTCATTTACACACACAACAATCAGTGAAAAAAAATGATAACAATACAAATGAATTTGATATTCATGAAATGAGTTGTGAAATGTGACTGAATAATATAAAAAAATATATATATACATCAGAAATAAAGGCCCAAACTATCCTCGACAGTTCAACCTTGATTCATAGTTCAAACTGGAAAATCTAACCGATTTCCATAAATTTAATTATGGGAATATTCAGGAAATTGAGATACTCATATTTCTGTTGAAATGGAGGCCTGTTATCTTTTAGTAGTTGTCAAATTATTTATTTTGACTTTCATTATATACAAAACACACACACACACAAATGAATTTAATACACATTTCCTATATATAACACTGACATCATATATTTTTGATCTGGAATGATTATTGCATCTGTTACATGTGCATATAGAAAATATATAGTGACTGAAAAAAAGCCTCATTATATATCTATTAAAAAATAGTTACACACTGATGGAAAAATAAATTCTACAACATTGAAAACATATTTTCTACATCTACTGATAATCCATTGCACCTCAGCCTAAAGTTTTACAGCTGAGCTCCGGTGTCTCATTTTGGTTTTGTATTTGTTTAAAGACACCACTAGAGCACACTGATTTAATAATAACTGGCTATTGAATGTCAAACATTGGTTATTCTGATATGCAGTTTAAGGGAAACCTGCTACATTATTCCAATGGCAGCAACAGATCTTTTATATGCACTTTACCATAACCAGGACAGCACATACCATGGCCTTTGAAATACCAGTCATGGGCCACTAGTTGGGATGGGGAAAACCTAAGAAAATGAGACTACCAAGGAATGTTTGTTTAACGACCCCCTCCCCTCCCCGCACAAAAAATATATTAACTATTGGGGGTTAGTCTGCCAAGGAGGTTTGATCCTACAACCAAAGCACCTCAGGGAAATGGTCTACTAACTGAGCTAGAACCTGCCCCATCTGAGTCTGAAGGCATTTCCATATTAAGTTTATACTTTGAAAATTGGCATGTAACTATGACTGTGTAAATGTACATGCACCAAATGAGTTTTAACTGATTGCTGCTTCAGAACAAAAAGGGTGGAAGTTCGGTTAGCAAATAATGGAGACAAAGGCCAAAAACTTTTTCTCACCCAGACACAAGTTTTACGTGGGATATATTTTGATTTCAATATAAATGTGGGATAGCTTCAGAAACCTACACACACCCTTTGTTTACCATATACAGCTTACTTAGGGGCATTCACATGATTCAGTGATACCAGTTAGTGCCAAACCCAGACTTACACCCTTTTGATTCTGAAGCAGTGCGATAATTATTCTTTTAAAATTATCTTAAAACATGAACAGAATTAATAATAAAATGATTAACATTTCCTAATGTTACGATGACTTTTCCTTATCTTTATTTTTCTCAGCTTTTGTACTTTCAGTACTATCTAAATCTTCTACTTTTATCTTTTCACTATTTTCAACACTTGATTCTTCAGTCTCTGCTTTCTGTGACTTTTTTCCCCTTGTGAAAAATCCCTTTATTTTTGCTAGAATCCCCCTTTTCTTGTCTGGATCCAGCACAACAAATCTGCGGGTCGTCAGATTGTGTATGGACCCAAATGCTATTGCCACCACCGTACAGGCAAGGCAGATCACGTTGTAAGGCATGCTGAAGTCGGGCGTGGGCAACGACACCAACAGTGATTCAGTGTGAATTCGAAGAAAGAACTTATCAGATGCATCGGTCATGCTGGAATAAAAAATAATTATTTGTATGAATATAATTATTATATAAGACAAATGATAGAAAATGTTATAAATAATGATCAAAAGAAAACACTGATAGTATGCAGGACAGAATAAGATTATATGAGCTCGTTTAAAAAGAACTTCAAAACCCATGTCAAAATCACTGACTAATAGAAATATATATCTCCGATCAAAAATATATGTATTGGCTGTTGGGATAATACAGTAGTTAAATAATAACAATTTAAAAATAAATTAGTGTATTACATTAACGTTTGAAAAAAAAAATCCTTTTATTTGTTATAGGATTGTGTACTTTTTAAACAAATTAATTTTCTTTGTTTTTTACAAGATTAGCGTAGGAATTTATTTTATTTATTCTTCAGTTAAGTAACATTGTAGTTATATTAAAACAAAGCAAAAATCAAAATTATATTGTTTTTATTTCATTTTCATGATTTTTAGGCTTTGTAGATCCCTAAATTATGAGTTTCTAAAAAAATCCCCAAAGATAAAATATTAATAAGGCTTTTGTGAAACAAAAATTAACCTGGACTCAAGAACTGCTGAATTCTGGGGTGTTGCTGTGAAGTTTCGACCACTTGGCAATATCATGGAGATAACGGCAGAGTTGACTGAAAAACCATGATTTGCATCAGGAGGGTATTCTGTCCATTTCAGAAATGCTCTGTGAAATTCATAGCTGATTTTGGTGACAGAATTAGCGTGAAGTTTAAAAACCAGTTCAAACTGGTATGGTCTCTTTCTGTCTTTGCCTGGGATGTAATGTGTCCTAACTGAAATGTACAATAAATATTTGTTTAATAAGAGCAGCAACTGATAAAGAGGTAAGAATTTAGTTCAGTCGGTAGAGCTTTCACCTGAGAATACTTTGGTCTTAAGATCAAACCCCATTGGTGGACTCATTCTCTGGGGTTTTGTTTTACCCCATCCCAGCTAGTGCCTCTTGACTGGTATATCAAAGGCTATGGTATGTGCTGACCTATCTGAGAAAGTGCATACAAAACACCCTTTGCTGCTAATTAAGAAAAAATGTAGCAGATTTTCTCTGATGACGTGTCATAATTACCCAATGTTTATATCCGATATACAATGCATAAGAAATCAGTGTGGTCTATTATTGTCATTAAACAAATACAAAATTGATAAAAATAATTTTAATATCAGTAATATGTCAAACAACATCATCAACTGATAAGATAAATTTTAACATTATATGTCAAGTGGTCAACTGATAAATAATTTTAACAAAAGAGGTAAATTTATTTGTAAGGAAATATAACTCTCTACTTACAAGGTTTGACTCGTTTACCAGCGTTCTCGATGGCGATCGACTTGATGAATACTCTCATGAACCACGGTATCATGTCCATGTAGATGACACTCAAGTCCACCGACAGAGCATTATATATTAAACATGACACACCTCCTCTCTCCAATCCATAACCTAAAGAATAAAGCAATTAAATATATATGGTAACAAGATAAAAACATCTATTTCTGAAATTACCTTTTCCTCTATACACACACAAAGTCACAGTGGAGGAAACATCTGGACTCAGTGTTGGTCGTGATAGTGTACACTTATTTTGAGATTTGTATCACATTTTACTTATTCACATTTACAATAAATAATATCCCCTGCTTATTTTTAACACATGAAAAATTTGCCTGTGTCACAAAATATGTAATAGAAACTCGGCATTCATAAAGGCAGTGATTCAAAACCTGTTGGACGATGGCACACACTTGACTATGTGACAAAATTACCAAATGTTTGACATCCAATAGCTGATGATTAACAAATCAATGTGCTCTAGTGGTGTCGTTAAAATAATAATAATAAAAAATATTAACAACAAAAACAAATATCCTGACCACAGGTACAAACTCTTTAATACTACCATGTTTAGCCATCAAAATACTTTTTTATTTAAAAGTAAAGTTTGTTTTATTTAACGACTCCTCAAGAACACATTGATTTATATTTTATCATCGGTTATTGGACGTCAATCATATGGTCATTCTGACATGTATTTAGAGGAA
>JAULBS010086399.1:0-18164 GCA_032355785.1 Symmetromphalus regularis | reverse complement strand
CAATGTGCTCTAGAGGCGTCGTTAAGTAAAACAAACTTTACAGCTTCCTGTGCTGTCTCTCCAGGACAGAGGTTAGTGTTAGAAGGAGAAACGAAACCCGTTGCCGTTACTAATTCGGCTATTTTTATCGATAAGCAGCAAGAGATCTTTTATATGCTCAATCTCACAGAAGGGATAGCATATACCATAGCCTTTGATAAAGTAGTTGTGGATCACTGGTCGGTGTAAGTGGTATACACCTACCCACCGAGCGTTGCGGAACACTCACTCTGGGTTGGAGCCGATATCCATGCCTCAACTGAGATTCGATCCCAGTACCTACCAGCTTAAAACCTGCGTCACCGAGACCAATGCATAGTCGTTGCTATTTCCACCTGTAAGGTGTTTAAGAAGATTTCTCACATTGTGGAATTTCTATTTGCCATCAGTACTGAAAATTTAAAGATATTTAATATCTCTAGTGTATTGATTGGGACAATCGTAACCACAGTGAGGGGATCAGGAATTTTTCTAAGTGGGGTGGCGAAAAGTAATTTTCACCTAATATACATAGCATACCGGGGTGCATTACTGTAAATTATTATGGTGACCCTATTTTCACGTTTTCAAAAATGTCCAATGGTCAGAGAATGTTATCGATAAAAAGAAGAAAAAAAAAACACACAAAGAAAACAAACAAGCGATGCTATTGGATAACGGGGGACATATTGGATATGTATATACAACCCCATAACTGCATTATTAAAATATCGAATGATGGAATCCATTTTCTTTCACAAGGGTTTGGAATTTTGAAACTATGAAGTTGCAAAATGTTGATTCTTTGAGCATTTCGTTACTAAGTAGGACAGATCATATACCCATACCGAAATTTTCTTGATTAATTATTTAATTATTGTAAATATTTAAATTTTGGTTCTGTACATGTGAATATTAAAACAAACATTGAGAAATTCAATGATAATATTACAATAATAATACAGAACATGATAAAATAATACCGAATAGTAGTTCATAACTGATTTATCAAAGCCTATGGTTTGTGTTATCCAGTCTGTGGGATAGTGTATATAAAATATCTCTTATTGCTTATTGATTAGAGTAGCTGCATTGTGTGGCAGCAGCGGGTTTCGTCTCTCCTACTAATACTAACCTCTGTCCTGGACAGACAGCACAGAAAGCCAACGACAACGTGCTTGAATATTAATTGGATATAATCTCAACCAATAATACTGACAATCCTGGGGATTTTGAAATTTAGATTATCCGAAACGCGAATAATTGTAATCTGAATCATAGAATTAGTCATTTTTAAACAATAGTTTTGTGTGTATTAAAATCCTCAGTAACTTGAATTCCGACAGTAATATTAAAAACCAAACCTAAAAACAAAAACATTCATATGATTTTCTCTGTATTCTTTTAGTTATTTCTGGACTGCATTAACATCTATGTTCTTACAGTTATTTCTGCAAAGCATTGACATCATATATGGTTAGCTGCTAAGGGTATTCAAAATGCAAAATCACAAATTTTAGTCTGGAGGCACGAACTGTTTGATCAAGCATGACATAAACAATCAAGTGTGAAATTTGCCGTCTCTCACTCGTCATTATGCTCAAAAGACATAGTTCTGTAATACCACACCAATAGGAAGTCTGTAGATTTACTTTTAATGTCATATGTGGAAAGCTAGAGATAACTATTAAATTACATAATAGCGGAGCTATTTAAAATTTATGATGTATTTTGCTACATTTTGTATTTACAAAAATACCGCTTGTTCAAAAATATGGACGTGGGGTGGCTAATCTGCTAGCTAATCCGCCTCCTCTAAATCCGCTCATGGACAAGAAGATGTTAATAGAAAGAAGAATAGTTAATATGTTCTAGCTGTGGGTTTCTTTTATAGACCATGCATTGCAATGAGAATATTTGAACAATATCAAAATAAGATACCTAACTGGGCATCGCATCACATTATAAATTATATTAGATTCTGAATGTTTACCATATATGTTTTGAAAAATGTCTATATCCATTGAATATTTTAACCTTCATTAAAGAAATGAGGTATCAAAATGGCACTGTTTTGTTTAAAATCAGCATGTAAATCCCTTAACAGGGGCGGATCCAGCAACTGTGGAAGGTCAAAATGTATAGTAAAATACTATGAAAACGCAAAGATTTTCATGACTTCATATTGAGTGATGCGTTTTTAAAGAACAAAATGCACGATATATATTGAAAACAAATTAAAACTCACCACCATATGAAATACAGAAATATATTGCATTTTCAGTGTTTCAGCATATTTTTTACCATTTTTAATTTTGAATAAGGTTCTATGTTACTTATGAACAAATTATAATAGCAAAAATAAAAACTGGTTTTCGAGGTGATGCGGAACCCTTTGATCTACGTATGGTTAAACGTCTCATATATTGTGATTGCATGAAGAATATTGATTGTAAAGAATGTGAAATTAACGTTTTGAAAGTTAAACCTTGTATTGTGCTATCATTCTATTATGACTGAAGTGCTTACATGACAGTAATAATACAAAATGTATATATCGATAATTATTACAGCCCCTGAAATTAAGAAAATGTCCACAGCAAAATAAATGCTGTCGAAAATAGTGTCCGCGGCATTTTCCACGGCAATGTTAGCGTAAAGTATATTTTATTTTTAATAATAAAAAAAAAAACACCTTCAAAAAGAAATTTAATCCGCGGCAAAAAAAGTGCCGCGGATGGAGAAAATCTCCACGCAATCTCCACGGCATTGCCGATTGCCGCGGGTAACTTCAGGGGTTGTTATGTAGGAATTGTTCTATGTACTCGTACCTGTTAATATTTTTGTATAATAACCAGTTCTCTTGTGCATTGGTGGGTGGGTGTTTTTTTCTGTATTCGTGGGGTTTCTTTTTTTCCAGGATTTTCTGTTTTATGCAGATGAAGCTTCGTCATTAGAGCTGGTGACATCAATTATGTTGCAGTTAAATTGCTCGGTGCATACACAACCAGCGATAACTGAACGGGAGCTGTGCATAAATGCTTATAATTGATTCTTTGAAGCACAGTTCTTTATGGCGAAGTAAATCAATACATACGAGGCAGGTAATAATTTCAAGTAATTGTGCGCCCAATTTCTCATATGTGTCCAGACAGCACCATCAAAATATAAACATTACGGGAATGGCCAATCGTCCATTTCTACCGGATGTGGCGTCATTAACGGCCTGAGTAGTTCCGGAAGAGTTCTTTCTGGATTGATTTTGACTTCAAGCAAAATCAATAGGTGGCGCTATTGTAAAAGGGATGTCGACTGAATAGTAGATATTAAATGGACTGTTGCCGTTGTGGGGTGCCAGGGTAGATTGATTTTATTGAACACGTAAATCGTAGGAAAATTCTATCATAAACACCATCAACGATGCATTTAACATATCGAATTTTCTCAAACCAAGCATTCTGAACAGCTCTTCAACTTCTAGTTTATTCAATCGATGTTCTGGGAAATCCGGGCGAAATTCTGTTCAGAATTGAATTAAATTATAAAACAACAAATTTCTCATACCTGGTACAAGGTCAAATATAGAATTCTTTGTTAGAATAGACCTTTCATTTGATCTTGTTAACTAATCACAATGTCATTTTAATCGTTATTTCTAGGGATATAAGATGAAAACACAGATAAAACAAACTGTTTTACACCCTTCAGTACATATAGTGTCAGGCTTAGTACAAATGATTCGATTTAAGTTCTGACGCAGTTTTCCACACGGTTGCATGGCCCACGGAGTGCATTTGAAAGTGTGTGTGTGGTGGGGTGGGAGGGGGATGGGGTTGGGGGGAGCAGCGTTCTTGCAGAAACACCCTCGTACTTCGAATACTGTTCGGATTTCGGCCACTTTATTTTGTCACCCAGCCTGAAAACATTTTTATTCAGCAAAAAATGTTTTTAGTGATTTTTATTAGTTGTCCTCTAAAAAGTGAGTGAGGCATGGCCCACAGGCCCCTCTCTACTCCGTGGTGTCTCTGTTATAAGGTGTAGTATTCTGTCTCAAAGTTGGTCTTTACATACCGAATACGTCTACATGCCAAGGAGCTTTATTATAAATGTCTCCAAATTGGTAGTTTTGTTTTCATGTCTCCCAAAACGGATAAGAAAACAGTGAAACAACTGAGGTTATGTTGGGGACTTGTTGTTATTTACTAAAGGAAAGAAAGGAAACTACACCCCTATGTTGCTAACTATTCACAGAGTCGTTTTAATCGTTATTTCTAAGGATATAAGTGAAAAAAACGGATACAACAAAATTTTTTTAAACCCTTCAGTACATATAATGTCAAGCCTAGAACAAAAGATTCGATTTTAGTTCTGAACAGTTCTCCACACTGTTATGAGGCGTAATATTCAGTCTCCTAGTTGGTCTTTACATACCGAATACTTCTGATGTGTCAATGCCAAGGAGCTTTATTATAAATGTCTCCAAATTGGTCGGGCTTTTTTCATGTCTCCCAAAACGGATAAGAAAACAGTGATGCAACAACTTTAAATTTACTGAGTTTATGTGGGACACTAGTTGTTACTGCTCTTATTTGAAAAATGAAAGAAAGGAAACGTCTATGTTGATTCTATACTACATTTTAAAACAACTTTTAAAACATTCTGATGCGCTTTGTTTAGATTGGCTGTCCGTCTAAATTAATATTAAAATTGTATTAACGCGATTAAATTTATATATAGCATTTATTAAAATATATTAACTAAATTATATTGTAAATGTTCCATTGCTCGTCTGTTCCGCCTTTTCTTTCCCTTCTCGCTTTGGGCACATTCTCTGTCTAGTGCAGAGTGTGTGAAGCACTCAGTCTGGGTTAGAGCCGATATTGACATAAACAAATTTCATACCTACCAGCTGAGAGTCCGATATCGTAATAATAACACCACCAGGGTAGGTTAAAAGTTAAATTATAACACCTATATTGGTCCCCTAGAAACACCGATTAGATCCGCCCTTCCCAAGTTAATAAAACACTCCCGGCGGGAATGTGTTGTCTTCACGTGTATATCGTAATCACGGCGTGAAAAGAGTAATAATGTTGTTAATAAAACACTCCCGGCGGGAATGCGTTGTCTTCACGTGTATATCGTAATCACGGCGTGAAAAGAGTAATAATGTTGTTAATAAAACACTCCCGGCGGGGATGTGTTGTCTTCACGTGTATATCGTAATCACGGCGTGAAAAGAGTAATAATGTTGTTAATAAAATACGTAAGAGAGTTACTGCAGTTTTACGTGACAAAAACACATTTACAATTGGTATCTGAGTGACTCGAGGGATATCACAAGATGAAAACACATCACAAAGTTGTATTTAGAAACCCGTCAAAAGGTCAAATCAAATAAATATTTACTATTTGAACCGATGTTAAAATAAATATTTCAAACTCAATTATTATATCTGTATAAATCATATATATATATAAACTACTTGCATTTTGTTCATACTATTATAAAATTCGAAACAATCGTCTGAATGAAAATGTATAGGTAAACGAAAATTAAATGCTCTGAAGTACAAGTTGTAACTTTCCGCAAGTAAAACTGGTAACTATAATAAAAATATATATATATATATAAACTCGTAATGTTTGCTTTTGAATAATTTTGAGAGTCAATGGCAAATAATCTGTGAAAACTGAAAACCGTGAATGCGGATTTGAAAAATTCACTGTTAACTGTTTATTAAATTACCTAAGTCGTGTCAATTTATATAATGTCACACATTAATCAAAAGCAATATTACAGTTTACTCAGGCATCTTTTTTCTGTCGTATCAGACAGATGAATTAACAGCTGCACGGGAGTTTGGTAAATATATTGAATATCCAACCTCGACGATAGCACTTTTATCATGTTCAAAACGTTATGTCTCTAAGCACAGGCCTGCACAAATTCAAAATCTGCAAAACCGGAAAATAGGTTATGCCAAAAAAAATGCATCACCTATTTTGATTTGCATAACCGGTTTCTAAACAAATAGGGAAAAAAAACCTGTAAATAAAACCATTGTCACTTTGAAGTAAGAAGGAAATGTAATACACATTTACATATACAAATCATATTTTGCCTATTACATGTGATTCTCAAAATTTTAATTTGTTGAATGAAAACCTTGTACTGTATGATATTTGATCGTTCTCCGTAATCAGCCGAAGATTTCCGACAAACATTTATTATCTCAATTTATGATTGGCGACATTTAATAATCAATGAGAATACGTTACATTTCCCAACATAAAGTATTCTAAATTATAATTACACATGTCGGATATCAGTCAAGTTGAACTCCGAGAAAAGATCATAGAAACTTTATATTTAGCAAATTTTACACGAACGGTAAATTGGTTATGCGAAATACATTTGCATAATCGATGCACGAACGAAACGATTTGTGCCGGCCTGAAACAAACAACGCTTAAAATGCACTTACAAAATCATGACGACCTGTATTTATGAATCACTGTCAAATAAGTGATGATAGCATGTTATATACGTACGTTGCAGTTATTACACAGAGGCAGTGAGTTGATATACGTACCTATAATACGCAGACAGTTATTACACACAGGCAGCGAGTTGATACACGTACCTATAATACGCAGACAGTTATTACACATAGGCAGTGAGTTGATATACGTACCTATAATACACAGGCAGTCATTACACAGAGGCAGTGAGTTGATATACGTACCTGTAATACACAGGCAGTTATTACACAGAGGCAGTGAGTTGATATACGTACCTGTAATATACAGACAGATATTACACACAGGCAGTGAGTTGATATACGTACCTATAATACACAGGCAGTTATTACACAGAGGCAGTGAGTTGATATATGTACCTATAATACGCAGACAGTTATTGTACACATGCAGTGAGTTCATATACATACCTATAATACGCAGACAGTTATTGTACACAGGCAGTGAGTTGATATACTACCTATAATACACAGACAGATATTACACACAGGCAGTGAGTTGATATACGTACCTACAATACACAGGCAGTTATTACACAGAGGCAGTGAGTTGATATACGTAGTTATAACACATGCAGTGAGTAGATGTAGGTAGTTATAACAAAGACAGTGAGCTGATACACGTAGTTATAACACATAAATTATGCAGTGATTTGATACAGGTAGTTATAATATACAGTGAAGTGCAGTAAGATTTGAAGCGTGCCCACGTCCATGTGGTTCTAGCACGTCCACCACGGGCCCAATGTCATAAGACAAGGGCACTGGGTCCGGGAAGGGGAAAAAGTCAATTAGAGAGAAAAGAAGAAAAAAGTGGTGGTTAATAAGCTGCTTTAGTATGAAAGTGGGGACTTTTAGTTATTAGGTTTTATTTTTGATGGAGAGGTATGTTAATTAATGTTTGACGGTCTGTCTAAAATTTTAAATAAAAAATCCAGAGTTTTAAATTAAATTTGGAAGCCCCAAATTTACAGTGAGTTGATATAGGTAGTTATAACACATAGTATGCAGTGAGTTGATACAGGTCGTTATAACAGACAGTGGGTTGATACACGTTGTTATAACATACATTGAGGTAATATACGTATTAATTATTTACATATAGTAAGTTGATACATGTAGTTATAACACATATACAGCGAGTTGTTACACGTAGTTATAACACAGGTAGTGAATTGATATACATAGTTATAACACAGAGTTTATGCAAATTAGGTTCACCATAACTGAACTTTATATTTTCAGTAATACACAACTTAATGCTATGTGTGTTATGCCCGAACCACATGGATGTGGGCATGTTAATACTACTCAAAAAGTGTGTGTTAAATGTTTTATTTTAAAACTTAGCCACCATACCTTAAAAACTCCTAGGTCCCTCAGCGTCAAAGATATATTTTAAAAAAAAGGACAGCATTTAGTATGTACCCATAAATCTGTGAGAAACGTAATGACACAAGCTTTCACTAAACATGTACATATCCTGCCTAAAATATAGAACAGACTAAAAGAGAGTTTTCGAGGAATGAGATCTCTTTACTTATTTTCAGTGAAGTATACAAATCATACATATTCATGATTGTCAGTGAAGTCTACTAACCTTAATATTATACATTTTTAGTGGTTGTCAGTTAAGTCAACTAACTTTAATAATATTTCGTGACTGTAACTATACACCATAAATTTGGTTTAGTGTTTAAATACAATAAATGTCTAAATAACTGTACTGATATAAAACAAATATTTAAAACATATTGTAAGACAGATAACAAATGCATTTTGTATAAATACATTGTTTCCATCTGTCCGGTAAATAGATATTGAAAATTGAATATATCATAGTTGCTTCCCCTTTAAATAGTCAATTCCTTGTTATAACATTTGAAACATGTAGCTAATAAAGCAGATATTGCAATAATTATAGTCATTTCTTACAAAATAAATAAATACTAGTAAATAAATTAATAAAAAATAAAGTTTGTCACCACTAGAGCACATTGATTTATTAATCATGAGTTATTGGATGACAAACATTTGGTTATTTTGACATGTAGTCAAGTGTGAGCCAGCCTCCAACAGGTTTTGAACCACTGTCTTCAGCTTCTGACTCCGATGTTTTACCACAGGACCACTTAGGCTCACTTTGAAACGTACGTGGATATGAATTTTCTTTTATTTGTATGACTGAAAAGGTGATACATATTTATACTTGATATTTGCACTGTATTACATACTATTTAGATCAATAAAAAAAAATTCTGCAAAACATTATATAATACAAGATCAAGTAACTTCATATCAGACTGTAAAATACTTCCATGGATGTGTGATTTTCCTTTGAATGTTCTTAACGCCATATTACAAGTTGTGTATTTTTTCCAGATGATGGGAGTACCGAATTGAGTAAATATTTTCACAGCTATTCGCAGTATTCAAAACTTGAGTACACTTTTATTTCCCTGGCATTCACAAGTTCGGAATCCTAGTTACGTCCCTATTAACTTATAAAATAATCGAAGTCTATATAATGGAGTTGCATGCAAAATGTTAACTATTAGATAGATTTAAACATCAATAAATAAACAAACAAACCGAAACATGCAAAAAATCTTACTTTGGCTCAAGTTGTATGGGTGAAAAGTATTTCTTTATACTGAGTGTAGTATATTTTTATGAGCATAAAATTAGATACGTGTTGATAACAAGCATGCACTGTGTATATGGTTAGTCGACTTCACTGACAATCACGAAATGTGTATAATATTAAGGTTAGTAGACTTCACTGACAATCATGAAACGTGTATGTTTAGTAGACTTCACTGACAATCATGAAACGTGTACAATATTAAGGTTAGTAGACTTCACTGAAAATCATGAAACATGTATATTAAAGTTAGTAGATTTTACTGACAATCACGAAATGTGTACCGTTAGTATACTTCACTGAAAATCATGAAATGTGTATAGTTAGTAGTTTTCACTGACAATGATGAAACGTGTAGTTATCAGATTTCACTGACAATCACAAAATAATATTTAGGTTAGTAGACTTGACTGACAATCAGGAAACGTGTAAAGTTAGTAGACTTCACTGACGATCATGAAACGTGTATAATATTAAGGTTAGTAGACTTCACTGACAATCATCAAACGTGTAAAGTTAGTAGACTTCACTGACGATCATGAAACGTGTATAATATTAAGGTTAATAGACTTCACTGACAATCATCAAATGTGTATGGCTAGATGACCAGCGACTGCACTCCAAGGAATGTGTAATTAAAATGTTTTGTTTAACAAACAAAGAGAAATGGAAAGTTCAATATATTGATAACAATGTAAACACTGTATCGAACAGCGATACCATGGTCTGCTGAGTAATAGATTACCGTTATCTTCGTAATGATCTTTCTCCAGCAATATAGAGAAATAATTGGAAAAAAAGTCCCACAGCAAAAACGAACAAATACATATGACTTAATTGTTATATAGATAAAACGCTAACTGTATGGGCTGAGAAATTACTCTGTCTTTGTTTTAGCACATCGATTAGGTGAAATGATTACACTGTACTGGCGTGTTCACATTAAGATGTGAAAAACGTTTAAGTGAGGTGACACGGTTTTGAAGGCAATGTCGTGAAGCGCATCTCATTTAAGCCGAACAAGCTCTGACAATCGATTAACTTCATTTGAACTAATCTAAAACTAAAATATGGCCATTTTAGTCAACGTTGAAGGGCCAAACACCATGTGTACATTATATCATAACTGTGTGTTTGCACACGGCAAGCAATTGTAGTGATTAGTCAGACGTGAAAGGTAGATGCTTAGATCCAATCACCACAGTTTCTGTCTTCGATCTTCACTCAGACCGGCCAATGGGGTCTGGGCTTTAGTAAGGTGTGTTGCTAGAATCTCCAGAGAGCGCCAGTCTCATGACTTGGCATGAAATGCGATCCCCAGCGAGTTTGCCGCCAACTAGCTAATATTTGAGCCCTGTGTTTGGGTTATGGAATATTTCCACAGCCGAATGGTGTATTCATGAACTTCCTCACAATCAGCAGTTTTTTTATGTATTCGTCAAGTCTCGCTCAACTTAGTCTAATTTCCCGCCAAAGTTTGCTGCCAACAGTTGCAAGCACGTGACACGGGCAGACGACATTTGATGTAATATTTTTGTAACTATTTTCAGCTTATTTTCTGCTGAAAGGAATTATTCTGGATTATTATTATTTTCAAATGGAATGTATTTTATTGAACATACGAAGAACTTTATCGTTTGTTAATATTAACTAGGAGTTGAAAGAAAATTATAAAAGTTCAGAAAAATCACTGGTAAGTAAAACTTTTTAGGTTTTTTTCTAACGCGCATACATTATTATTATAAATTAATTCAAACCGTACCATTTTATAATGAATATAAATAAGTATATTTATTAATTAATTAATTTTAAATAAAGACATTTACATAGGTTTTAATAACAGTAATAATAATTAAATTTTTATAGAATTTTATAATTTGTGTATTCATTATTTTTCATTTGTATCTTTTATAATTGATTCTTTGTTTCACTGTTCTTTTAGTCAATTCGTACATTTATAAACCTTAAAAACCATAGGTTTGTGAATATTTGTCTATGAAATATCTCAACAGAAAGTCAAGAAGTATCTAAAGTTATTTGCTGTGATCTTAATAATTCAACCAGGTGATTATTATCACGGGCTGAGCTTATATTAGTATTCAAGAGAGCTAATTGGGTTTGTCACCGCTTTGTGAAAATGTAGTTCGCTTACATTTTGGCAAAGATTATAGTAGTCGTTTTGACATATTAAATTTTGTGGAAGTATAATTATTATGGAGCCCATGAAAGCTTGCGCGTCTTTGCATATTTCTAAGAATGTGTCAGTGCAAGGAATAAAAAGAGAGGGATTTTGTCAATTTAATTATCTTTTGAATATAGAGTGAATATTTTAATATCCCTCCCCTCGTCCCCATTTTTTTTAATTTGATTGAAAACAGAGTTTAACACTTGATGATATTTAGTAGCTTAACTTTTTTGTTGGATGTTAATATATTCCAGAGGTTATTTATTTATTTATAGAAAAACCAGTACTATATTTTGTCATAATTATATACTCACATGGATTTATTAACAGAAATGCAGTGCCGGCGCAATTGTTAAAATAATGGGGAAATAAAACCGAATAGGGCGCCATCAGTCATTTGAAGGGCGCCTACAACATAATAAATGTAAATATTGTCGGAAAAAAAGAGCGCCAAAGATTATTGGGTGATGGGGAAATTTCCAAGTATAAAACCAGTACATTTCAGTTATTTTTAAAAATCCTTTTAAATTTCCCATCACTCCCCCTCCTATTATAACCATGAAGATCACATTATCGGTTCTTTAACCATTTTATTTTACATCTAAGAAGTAACGGTTTATTAGAACGATACACGGGAAATGGATATGCCTTGGAGTAGTTAAACATAAATATATATTTATTTACACTTCATCGACGATGTTGCGTATTCACCTGGCAGGGCTTATTTATGATCTAGTGCAAATGATTCTTTGTTTTCTTTTCTGGATGCTTGTGTTACAGAACATTTCACTAACAGACTCCAGCTGTATAAAACAAACACTATAAGGTTGGGGGCCCACCAACAAGTTACATGTATGATAACCTTTAATATACATTCTTTTATTAAAAATTACGTATGTTTCATTTATTATACATGTTAGTGAGAGAAAAAGAGAGAGCGAGAGAGAGAAAGAAAGAAATTGAGATAGATGGAGAGAGAGAGAGATAGAGACAGAGAGAGAGACAGAGAGAGAGAGGTGGGTGGGGAGAAAGAAAGAGAGAGAGAGAGAGAGAGAGGTGGGTAGTGGAGAAAGAGAGGTGGTTGGGGGAGAAAGAGAGGGAGGGAGAGAGAACGACCACTTTTACGTTGTACGAGGGTGATTCAAGAAGTAGTGACAATTGGTGAATAACAATTCGTTTAACTTACATTAATTTTTGTTTTTCTTTCCTTCAATATAACATCCCTTGTGATCCATGATCGGCTCTCATCGTTTGGGTAACATTCGTATATCGTTTGAAATAACCAATACTTTATTCATGCCTAGCGACCCTTATACTCATAAAAGTAGTTTAAAGTTCACATATATTACATGAGAATAATTAAACCTTACCTATATTTTATGAATATGCTAATAAAAGTTAGTCACCCATGAGAATAATTTCTAAAGAAAATCACTTATTATATGTTATATGTTCTGATATCGTAACATATAATTTTGTTACAAGAAGCAATTTTCTTTTTTGAAAATGTGTTAGAAAGAATAATACAGTCCACACGAATTTAAATGTTATCTCGATGGAATACAGATCTTATAAAGGTATTTTTTCTTAGTTTTTAGATATTTTGCATAATGTCTTGAAAAATTATTTAAAAATGGCCATTGTAAACAAAATTTGATTAACAAAAATGTTAAAATGTTTAACAATGTCTGTATGAAAATTAGGAATTGGTTAATTTGACTAGTGACAGCACGAGTTTTGATAATGAATGCCAAATGGTAAAATTAACATACCTGTATGGAAAGAATTGCCGATATCCTGTCAACTTCAATTACTACTTTTTTTTTTTGCTATGACAGCTTAAAATAATGTCTAAGCAAAATATTTTCGATCTTCTTCAAAAGGAAAGCAAGGAACAGAGGAATAAAGATCGAATTTTAAATATGATACTAGTAATTAGCTTCAGGATATCCTTAAACATGTAAATAGACAATGAGATAACGTAAATCTTCTAACTAAAACACTCAAATGAAGAAAATAAACTGCTGCAATAAATGGATGGTCGTACTGAAAAATAGCGACGATTTGGAATTTTTATAAGTGGCTCAACTATTGGATTTATAAAGTAATGCCCTCTCCCCCCCCCACAAACCCACGCCCCCCCTCCCAAAAAAAAATGTTTCTGACACTAACCTACTTTTCTAGTTAATCATACTGTTTTGAGTTCCAGATACATAGCCCTATCAAAATACATAATTAAATGTGTGACCTCCAATGGTACCACTTGGAGCAAAATTGGGTCTCGGCTCATAGACGATACAATATCTGTTAATGTTAATAATAATAGTTTTAAAAAATGTATATGTTACAGCATGTTTCATTCGTAAAACGTGTGTCCGAATTATCATATACTCAACTAAAAAGAAAGTATACATGTTGAAATAGTTTTGTTTCTCTGGGTGGTGACAGTAATGGTCCATTCACAGCAAACACGTGCGCAACTTGTGATATTACTACACGCACACCTACTCTTAAATAGTGTGGTTATCTAATTCCATGAATGTCGTCTGGTTTATGAAATAAAGTGAAGTTTGTTTTACTTAACGACGCCTCTAGAGCACATTGATTTTAATCATAGCATCGGCTATTGGGCGTCAGTGATACAGTCATTCTGACATATTTATTTTGAGGAAATCCGTTGGCGCCTCATAGGCTATTCTTTCCGATAAGCATCAAAGGGTCTTTTTATATGTACAGTCACACAGACAGGACAGCACATATCACAGCCTTTGATGAACCAGTTATGGACCACTGGTTGGAACTGAAAATAACCCAAACTGTTTTATGAAATAAATCGCTATTGATTACGTGCATACTTTCTTTTTTGTTGAGTATACATGTATTTAACATCTTAAAGCTGCTCATTAAACAATGCGTGGAAAGTCATTAAGAAATCATTACTTTCCTTTTGAAAAGTGCGTGTAGGCGAAAGATGTTAATTAACTGCTTCGCGGAGGCGGCGACCATCTTGAAACTCTTCAGTACAAGATGTCTTAATTACTGACTTATCTTCGTAGTACACTGAATACGTAAATCAGCATTCCTAGAAATCCTCACACCCATTGTTCACTGACGTCTACATAATTAGATGATAGTAAACTGTTAACCACTGTGTTAGCTGTGCGCTAGTTCGTGAGAGTTATCTAAACTTGTATGACTCTAAACAATATTGCCCTCATGTCAAGAAAGTGGTGATAATAAGCAAGCGCTCTCGGTACGATGGCTCAGATTTGCACGTATGCACATATTTGTGCCCCGTTACAACGTCACAGTATTGCAGATAATTATATAACAAGACAATGCATTATAAACATTCACGAAAGCCGTACTCTCTAATAACAAAAATGTGCAAACATCATAAAACTTCATTATGTATATTGGCAATAGTAGCGTTATTCAATTTATTTAATATAATAATTCAACACATTAACTTTTTCCCTAATGCATATACTCTTCAAAAAAAAACCTCTAATAAGAATTTACAATTGCCAAAACTGTAACGTATATTAGCTGCGGGGAATGGTTATATGATAATAGTGAATTATTTAAGCAAACATTACAACCGGAAGTTCAGTATTACAGGTTTTATGAACGTCAAAGAACTTGAAGGACGTTTGGGATCCGAAGTGAAATTTGAAAGTTGAGGTGATATTTTTTATCAGTAGTAGGTGATACCGCCACGATATGTTAGACATTCATTCAGTCGACGAGTCATACTGCGTATGAGTCTCCCAGTGGCCATTTGAGGGAGTCTGTTCCACTCCTCTTGCAGCGCCTGACAAAGTTCCGCTAACGTGGTCGGCGGTCTTTGACGTTACCGCACACGTCTCCCTATCATGTCCCAGGCGATAAACATACCTGAACGTTCTTTACTAGGATGTCTGTCGTCAAAACGTATGTTCACTCTAATATTAACATTAATATTTCAGGTTCCCTACTTTTTTTGAAGAGTATATTATAAAATAAGTGCAATCACACTCAGCTATAAAGACACCGAAAACGATTAAGAAATAATAATAATAAAAATAAAGAAGTGGAAGATAAAAACTTTGGCAAAGTTTTGCATAAACAACGTTGTTGGTCCTGCGAGTGTTGTTGTTTAGCATATGTTTTGTTTGTAACACAATCAGTGATCAAATCAGTGGGAAGTTCGTTCTATCAACAATGAACGCTATTTGTCATACTGCCAGCCAGTATGCCAGTTGCTTAAAATATCGGTTATCAGTCTGTTTTAACACGTGTTAGAAACAGTGCTGATGGATGTTACATAGCTCACTGTAACACTGAACTACAACGGACTTCTTTAGGGATTTTTAATGGACTAAACTGAGGACAAATGTCTTTTTTTCTGAATGTTTTCGAAATAGCATAGATAGACTTTTCATACCTTATCGTTACAGAATCGTTCTCTGGGGTTTTTGTTTTAACCGTTATTCATCAAAAAATCTTTGACTTATCTTTTCATAAAATTAAATAAAACAAAATTATATGGAAACCAAATATCTTTTCTCTAAACAGAGCATACACACTGCATTTAAAAAATAAAAAAAATAAAAAAAGGTCAGTTAATGACAAACACAGTAATAAGCCTCTATTTCTAAGGCAACATTTACAACAGCAAAAAAATGTACAAAAGGAATGGCGAATCAGTTTGAATGTCACAAATACTAACAGTCCTATGAGAAGGGGGCTACCTGGCTCCTAGAGCAAGGTTGGATATGTTTTATTGCGTAAACTTTGTTGATTGGTTGTACTAGTTTTTATGCTTATATTCAATTAAGGTTCAAGCACGCTGTCCTTGACACACTTCACAGCTTTTTGTGCTCTCTATCCAGGATAGAGGTTAGTGTTAGTAGGAGAGACGAACCCACTTTCTCTACACTCCTGTAGCTTCTCTTCTCTAAGTAGTAAGTGGCCTTTTACATGAACTGCATCCAGACAGCATACCACAAATCACAGCCTCTGATAAATCAGCTGTGGGCCACCGGTCCTCGTGAGTGGTGTACACCTACCTAATGACCCTTACTGAACACTTTCCCTAGTTTGAAGCCACTACTGAGATTAAATATTTCATAGTTCGACTGAAATTTGATCCGAGTATCTGCCGTCCGATAGCATAACCATCGCTCCACAAGGACAAGTGAGGAGACTTTTGTGCTGTTTTTATTGTTTGAACAGGTCAGTGTTAATTGCTTGCTACTTTAGTAAATGTTACTTATCAAAATTTTACTTTATGGTATATATATTACTTATGTTAATAAATTGAGCGCACTCTAAACGTTTTCAGAACAAATATCTTCCGACCCCCACTCCCTTCCAGGGCCCGCGGCGTGCATTTTAAAGTGGGGTAGGGAACACTGAAAAGGGCAAAGGTGGAGATCACGGCCACTATTTAAAAAAAACAATGATTAATCGTCCCCGTCCCATCTACTCCGCGGTGGCTGCCTTCCCATACGTCTTTGCTTGCACTGATACTCTAGAAGTGGGACCTACAAGCACAGAATCCAGGAGCTGCCTCTACTCCGCGGTGGCTGCCTTCCCGTACGTCTTTGCTTGCACTGATACTCTAGAAGTGGGACGTAACTTAAAAGAAAATTAGGTTAAAGGTTTTCTCTAAATCATGTTGTAAATACCAAGTGCGTGACACTGCAGAGTTTATGTTTAAACACTGTTCTGAGGTGTCTTTAAACAAGAATGTCGTCTTGACACCCAGAACATAACGGTTGTATTTTGTGACATACTAGTATATGTCATAAATACCTTATTTATTATTTTTATTTTTTATTTAACGACACGACTGGAGCACATTGATTTATTAATCATCGGCTATTGGATGTCAAACATTTTGTTATTTTGATACGTAGTCAAGTGTGAGCCAGCCTTCAACAGGTTTTGAACCACTGTCATCAGCTTGAGAGTCCTACTTTCTACCGCTGGACCACCGAGGCTCATGGCATAAATACCACGCATTTTGATACTCACGAGTAGCTGGTTAAACAGTGTGCTGTAGTGTTGTTAAACAAACAACCATTACATATTTTTATTCATATATTTATTTATTATTATCATTTGTTATTACATAATATTACACATTCATACTATATAATCATCGCAGACATCAAATAGTCTATTACATCTCCATGGCATACTGTGACTTCATTACACATTTATATTATATAATTTGACTTCGTAAAGATAGTATATCACAGTTCGTCATGAAGATCTAGTGGAATGATCGGTGTCTATGGTTATTATATAATATTAATGTATAATGACGTCACAGAATATGATGAAGATGTAGTAGATTGGTTGGAGTCTATGGTGATTATATAATATCAATGTGTAATGATGTCACAGTATGTTATGGGTATATAGTAGTATGGTTAATATCAATGATGATTATATAATATAAATGTAAAATATATTACAGTATGTCATGTAGATGTTGTAGAAAGGTTTATGTCTATGGTAATTATATAATACGAATGCGTAATGATGTCAAGTATATGATGAAGATGTAATATATAGGTTGGTGTCTATGGTAATTATATAATACGAATGTGTAATGATGTCACAGTATATGATGATGTAATATATTGGTTGGTGTCTATGGTAATTATATAATACGAATGTGTAATAATGTCACAGTATATGATTAAGATGTAATATATTGGTTGGTGTCTATGGTAATTATATAATACGAATGTGTAATAATGTCACAGTATATGATTAAGAT
>JAULBS010086388.1:0-18165 GCA_032355785.1 Symmetromphalus regularis | reverse complement strand
ATGTGGTTTAGCAGACACGTACGCAGATATGTGTGTGGAGATGTGTTTATTACGTTCACCTCATATAGCTAAAATTGATGTTTTTAAAAACGTGCATTTAACGTGGTATGATTTTTTTTAAGTGGGGGGGGGTTTCATTTATGCGTTTGGGTGCTTAAACAGTAGTGATTAAGCTGATAAGGAAATTCCTACTAAATGTTTCCAGGAGGAGTAAAAAAAAGTAAAGTTTGTTTTATTTAACGATGCCTCAAGAGCACATTGGACGTCAATCATATGGTAATTCTGACCAATGTATTAATAGGAAACCCACTGTCGCCACATAGGCTACTCTTTCCGAAAAGCAGCAAAGGGTCTTTTATATGCTCTGTCCCAAAGACAGGACATCACATACCACTGTCGTTGGTGAACCCGTTGTGGACCACTGGTTGGAACGGAAAATAGCCCAAACGGCAGATGGGTCTAATGAGAAGGATCGATCCGACGACTTATCGGTTCCCAGGCGGACACTACCATTTGAGCTACATCCATCTCCAGGAGGAGTATTGTATTTTAATACTAATGCATTACTACAATGTAGGGCACCAGGAATTACTCACATATCCAACAACCTGCAATTAAGAAAATACTCACGGCAAAATAAATGCTGTGGAGAAATAGTGCCCATGGCTTTTTCCACGGCAATTCTAGCGTAAAGTATACTTATTTTTAATAATAATAACAAAAACAGGTTAAAAAAAATAAAAATAGTCCGCGGCAAAAGAAAAGTGTCGCGGAGAATGAAAATCTTCGCAGCAATCCTCACGGCATTGCTGATTGCCGCGCGAAATTTCAGGTGTTGGATTATCATATCATAATGAGCTTTTGACTAGTAACTGTCAGAGTACATTAAACTGTTTGTGTCTGTATTCATTCATAAAACACATTAAGTGTATACATATCCACCCACCACCATCGCAACTAAACAGGTTTTGTAAAAGTACAATTAAATTTGAGTAGGCACACGGTATCAGTGTATTTAGCGTATAGTAGTACGTTATGCAGATGATAACTCGGTGTTGTGTTGATGCTAACAAGGAAAACATGTTTTGCCGCGCAGTAATTGCTAAGTAGGACGCGACATGCGCCCTGGGGACAGAGCAGACGAGATGGAGAATCAATGATCACGGTAATGCGGTGAAAACTGACGCACATTCTGTCACAACATAGTGCAATTAAATAACTACTTGATTTAGTGTTAGCCCATCCGTTGTCAACACCCGATACAGGCTTCAAGCTTATTCTTCACGTTCAGGCTTCACGTCCAGACTTCACGTCCAGGCTTCACGCTTATGCTTCACGTTCAGGCTTCTCTTCCAGGCTTCATGTTTAGACTTCAAATGCATGCTTTACGTCCAGAGCTGGTATTCATAAAGATTTTTAAATGCTTAAATGACTTCTTAAATGTAAGAAAATTCTCAGAATTCCAAAGAATTACTCTTAAATTTAAGAATTTTAAAATAATTCTTAAAATCCCACGAATTTCCCTTAAATACAAGAATTGCTGTAAGATTGCTTTTAGAATTAGGAGTCATACGAAGGATTAAGAATTCTTATCTTAGACAAAATGGCTGCCATAATAGAGATTGGAGGGCGATGCAGACAAATATTTAGAGAAAGGAATGATTTTTTTAAAGCTATTTATAATGATGAGGTGGTATTATTTTCGTTACCGACTTGTTCAAGGATATTGTGTCGCCAAATACTTTGCGAAATAATGTCATCTCTCCAGGAATGAAAATTGCTTGTTTGGCGCTAACAACGAACGGAATTTCATCTGCGAATTTTCTTTGTGTTATACTCAAGACTAAACTAAGTTTGTCTCAGATTAATTTTTAAAATAATTTAAAGAATATTTTTACACTCATGTAAACATATTGAGAATTTTTTGAGACTTTTCTTTAAAAATTCTAATAATCAATTTAAATACCGGCCTAGTACACACTCATATCAGGGGCGTTGGAACGAAATTCATATTGGTGGGGGGAAGGGGGGGTGCCCCCGTTTCTGAACATCATCATTTGCCGGTGAATAATTCAACAGTGAATAAGGAACTTATTTGTGAGAAGTATTGCGGGTGCTGTTGTCCCCAGGCCCCCCACCCCCGGCTCCAACGCCCCTGCATATTAATTATTATGTAAAACAGCACATCACTATAGCAAAGTAAAGTTTGTTTTATTTAACGACGTCTCTCGAGCACATTGATTTTTATAATTGATTTGTTTGTAAATATGTTTTGAAAAAATGTATAAATGTTTGAATTAACCATAGTATGACCCCTAATAGACGATATTTACTTTTGATGAGCCGGTCGTTAAATAAATAAATAAATAGATTTTTATCTTATCATCGGCTATTGGACGTCAATCATATGGTCATTCTGACATATTTATTTAGAGGAAACCTGCTGCCGCCACATGGGTTACTCTTTCCGATAATCAGCAAGGGGTCTTTTATATGCACCGACCCACAGACAGGACAGCACATACCACGGCCTTTGATGAACCGAGAATTATTTTTTTCTTCTGTAGAGTGGGTTTGGGTTATTATGCTGTAAGGCTTGAGAAAAACGTTATCGTAATAAAATTAAAAAAATGTCAGTAGAAGATAATAATTAGAAAAGAAAAAATGTTATCAATAGATTCCTACCTTACATTTGAAGCAGATTTGGGATATTCTTTTCTTTTCTTTTAAAATTTAACCTTTATAATAGTATTTTATTATGGTTATTATTTGCTTTATGTACGAATACATTACTTCCTGGACGGAAAGCTCAACAACTGAAAATAAACAGTTTCGTTCAAAACATGGACAAACATGTGTAGTGTAATAAAATCATAATGAAACGATATACCAATAATATAACTGCTATGGAAACAACAATCTCGGCTGCCCATATTACCATGGTAAAAAGTGGAGAGTTAGCCAAAGTTTATTTCCTTTGCAGTCATAACAACTCGGCACCTTTATCCATTGTGTTACCATCGCAACTAAATAAAGTTTAATGAATGAAATACTTTTTTTTATATTTATATATCATGTGCTATAGAAATAATGTTTAAGGTCAATGTACTGTACACGTGAAATATATGCTTTATGCATTTCAAATTATTAATTCTCAACTTCTTATGGTTAAAAAAACCCAGCCAAGACAAATACAGGCACATTGTAATCCCTGTCATTAAGAAAATGTCCACGGCAAAATAAATGCTGTGGAGAAATAGTATCCACGGCATTTTCCACAGCAATTTTAGCGTAGTAAAGTATACTAGTACTTTATTTTTAATAATAAGAAAAAAATCAAATGTGACTTAAACATTTTTTATCAGCATAGCAACCATAAAATAAAATAAATATTATTAAATGAAATGTACAGGGTTTACCTTTCATATCTGATGTACATTGCACTTACTTATACTAAGTTATAGGTAACACATAACAGGTCGATTACTGTGATTTTCACATGATTGTTATTGTCTTATGAGAGCAAGTTATGATAAATGTTCTGTTCTATATTATAATTATGATGAGGCATGATTCTACAAACATTAACTGTGTTAAGATAACAATCTCAGAAAATTAGCCATTCTTCCACAGAAGCTCACAATGATGTCAAAAACATCGAGTGAAAAAAAAATCGATAACAGTGCACAGATGGCACAGTGGTTAAGCTATCGGTTCGTGGCTGGTAGGTACAGAGATCAAATCTCAGTCGAGGTATGGGATTTTTAATCTCGATACTAGCTCCAACTCAGAATGAGTGCTCTGCAAGGCTCAATGGGTAGGTGTATACCACTTACACCGACCAGTGGACCACAACTCGTTTAGCAAAGGCCGTGGTATGTGCTATCCTGTCATATAAAAGATCCCTTGCTACTTATCGGTAAGAAAGCAAAAAGTAAAGTTTGTTTTATTTAACGACGCTTCTATTGATTTTTATCTCGTCATCGGCTATTGGATATCATACATATGGTCATTTTGACATATGTCTTTTAGAGGAAACCCACTGCCTCCACTTAGGCTACTCCTTCCGTAAAGCAGCAAGGGATCTTTTATATGCACCGTCCCACAGACAGGACAGCACGGCCTTGATAAACCTGTTATGGACCACTGGTTGGAACGGAAAATAGCCCAAACTGCAAATGGGTCCACTGAGAAGGATCGATCCAACGACCGGCTTATCGATAAGAGTAGCCGCATTTGTGTGACGGCAGTGGGTTTCGTGTCTCCAACTAACACTAACCTCTGTCCTGGACAGACAGCACGGGACGTTGAGCTGTGTGCCCAGGTAACCGTGTTTGAACCTTAACTGCAAATAAGCACGAAAATAAATACAGCCAACCATCTGAGGACACTGCAACGGTAGGGATTCCCTAAATCATACATGTACAAACTGATATAGAGTTACGTATCGGTCGGTCGTCCTTGACGCCCAAAGAAAATCTTATGAGGCGCAAGGGCGAAAATCCGTTCCTGAAAGTGGGAGGGGGGGAGGGACATATCATTGTCCAAAAAGTGGGGGACAGACCATTCTGCCCTGGGCTGAGGATTTTTTTTGTGCTTATATTATAATAAATATTGTTCGATTTCAGCACAATTTATGAACATGGCTTATATTTCCATAAGCACACTGAATATATCTCTTTTTAATAGAATGGGTGGGAACGTTAATAGATATTTTACTTTAAAACAAATTTACTTAGTTGACATGAAGTTGAAATTCCGAGGCCATTTAAGAATCCGAGAAATCGGCATCATATTATTGCGGTCCACCCTAAATGGATTTTCTGGATCCGCCACCGCTATGTATGGGACAGTATGCAAAACAAAACCTTTCAGTGAAGCCGGCGGACATGACATCTGATAGGCAGGATACATCCACCTTTCGTGAACACCTAACGTCATTACTATTCAGACAATGATTCACGAGTAGGATTCAGCATGAATTTATTGGAAACAAAATCCCGTGATCTCGTTTTTTACATAAAAGTCTATAGTATGTTTACGCTACTTGGAACATGGATTTTTTTCGATTACTTTAGTTTGTGTGAACGTAGGCGAAAAAGGACTAGAGTTTTGGAAATAGCAAAAAAGTCCTATGTTCCCATCTTTTTCATTACTTTGTTAAATAATAAATAAAAATATTCCTCATTACCTTGTATATTAAAATCGGAAAAATGCACATCGTTAATAACACTTGGCAGTCGACAGCATTACAAAGATGGGTAACTGTCCATTTTAACATTCGGAATATCTCGGCCATTTCCGGTAATATTCGTATTTCTTTTACCGTTTTTGCTTTAATAAATGTTTTTTTGCAAATATGTCATTGATATTAATTTATGATAAATATATTTATAAATTAATAATCGCGTACCTTAAAAAATACATTATACAAATAATTACCTAACATCCCCATTCTATATGGATTTGTCCGACGTCGGCAAAATGGCGGTCAAATTAACGCTGGCTTGAAATGCCAAAACAATACAGAACCAATGGACACATCAATCCAGATAAAAAATAGGAAATTTTTTTAATTTCGAAAAATAACAACATTAATGAGGTAAGTTATATATTTTGTTTTTTATTCGTCAAAAACCATGTTCCAAGCAGCGCAAACAAACTATAGTTTTGATATTAATAACAGTTATGTTGTTTGATATGATGGTCAACAAACCAACATGACCTTGCATCCACGACGTGGTGTCTGGGAGGCATAGTAAACTTGCTTAATCACAGACGTACTTGCCATGCCGTCAACACTGCACTGTTTTCAAGACTGGTTCAAAGCTCTCTTGATTGAATTGACGTAGCAAGCCAAGGACACAGTGTACATGCACTGCCTTGAGCTATTACACTGTCTACGGCTTGCCATCTAACTGCGTTTCTTCTTCTTCTTTTTTTTTTTTTTTTTTTTTTTTTTTAAGTGAACTGAACTTTATTTTCACTCTGGCCGTAATTCAACGGCATAGGAATTACAATAAAATATTATATACATAGATAAAATGACAAGATGGCAGAAAAAGTATACTGCTAATAATGTACAAAATATTATTAAGTTGATATTAATTAACATAAATTATATAAATAAAGTTAAGAAATCGTAAAATAAGAACAGAATTTCAATCACGTGATTTTAGAATATTCTTAATTATGTGGCAGAAAATATCTATAGCACATTGGTGTATTAATCATAGACTATTCGATATTTTTTTTTTTTTATTAATTTTTTTTTAATTTTTTAATTTTTTTTTTTTAACGACGCCACTAGAACGCACTGGATTATTAATCATAGGCTATTGGATTAAAATATATATATATTTTTTATTATTTAACAAAAATATTTTTTTTTGTTTTTGTTTTTTTTGTTTAACGATACCACTAGAGCACATTGATTTATTAATCATCGGCTATTGGATTTCAAACATTTGGTTATTTTGACAAGTAGTCAAATGTGAGCCAGCCTCCAACGGGTTTTGAACCTCTGTCATCAGCTTGAGAGTCCGACGTTTTACCGCTGGACTCCTGCGTTTGTATACAGCATCCAGAATTTCATTTACATATGTCTTTTCAATAACATAATGGTGTATGTTATTTAAAAAAAAATTATTTTACTTTGCATTGTCAATCAAGGTGATGTACGCGTTTTTAAATTCATAATTACCAGTGGCGGATCTAATGGCCCCAGGGGCCAGGTCTCCCTAAATTTTGCGATTTAAATAACATTTTCTATTTATATTATTATTATTTTTATTTTTCCTTTGTTTACGTTTAAGAATCCGAGGAATCTGCATCATATTATTGGGGTCCCCCTAAATGGATTTTCTGGATCCGCCACTGATTACCATATACAGATCTTAGGGGATTTTTTTTAAAGCATTTCTAATGAACTACCGTGCAAAAAATATTTCATTTACATAGTTCTCTTTTCAATAGCATACTCTTTTATTTATTTATTTATTATTTATGCATTTATGTTACTGATTAGGAATGTCACTTAGTGCTTTTTATTCATTCTTATTTATGCATTTATATGTAACTGGTTATGCCTGCCACTTGGTGCATTTTATTCAGTGGGTGAATATATGTGTTTTGTTCTTAGTATTTGTCATAGTGTCCTTCTCAGTGGACTTGCAGTTTGGGCTATTTTCCGTTCCAGCCAGTGGTCCACAACTGGTTTATCAAAGGTCGTGTTATGTGCTGTCCTGTCTGTGGGACGGTGCCTATAAAAGATCCCTTGCTGCTTATCGGAAGGAGTAGCATATGTGGCAGCAGCAGGTTTCCTCTAAAGATATATGTCTGAATGACCATATGTATGACATCCAATAGCCGATGATAAGATACAAATCAATGTGCTCTAGAGGCATTGTTAAATAAAACAAACTACTTGTTAACCAATCCTTTCCATAGGATATAAGGTCCTTAAAACATTTATTTTAGGAAACAAGGCCCATATTTTCGAAGCATTTGTAGCTACGAATTCGTCTTAGTGACGTCATTTTTCATGATTTTTGTATACAATGACTATAAAAAAATGATGTCACTAAGTCAAATTTATGATATCGTAGTACTAAGATAGCTTAGAAAATATGGGTCCAGGTTCCTTCACCAATTTTAATCAATGACCCAGTATTTGTTTTCACCTGCAATTATATTTATTCTGAGAACATATCACAGATATACATGTATACATGCATATAGCCATTTTCCTACATCCTCTATGAATTCATCCTTAAATTACTGACTTTAATTGCAGTGTGCAGTTATCAGTTGATGGCTACATCTGGAAATATAACCAGTCTGGGTTACCCACATGGTTACGATGCTAACCAACACTGTGAAATACACATCACCGGAGAACCAGGAAAGAAAATCCAGATCAGGTTTAATGACCTGTCATTGGAAAAGGGAGACAATGACTGCAGACACGATCTGGTGGCGGTAACTTTGTTTTTAACTCAAAAACATTTAGATTTAATTGATATTCTCTTTTTGGTTTGTATGGTTGTTTAATGATCCCCCCCCCCCCCAACAGAAAAAATAAATATTGGCTATGGTTAAATTAAAAAAGCATAAAATAAATCAGTGTACAGGGCTGATATTTTCATGAAGTGATGTAAGTTGTCCATATATAAGTGTGAAAAAGCATTTGCATACAACTTCATTAAAAGTTCTTGTTTAAATTAAATTTTAAATTTCATTTTATTTTCCTTATATGTAATTGTAATTTTTGATACTTCACAAACCAAGATTTCCTTTTTGTTAGGTCTAAAGTACACATTAAAACCAATTTTTGTAATTTGATCTGTTAATTCTTCTACATACCCATTGCCACTTGATGCTTTCTGTGTCTTGAAATGGGTACATAAATTAAATTAATTGTGGTTTTCCTCTGACGACTACGTGTCAAAATTACTAAATTAATTTGCTCTAGTGGTGTCGTTAAATTAAAAACAAACTTTTAAAATAAATTAATGATAAATTTCTGTTATTAAAACCTTTTTTCATTTACTTATATTTGTACACCTTTATTACATGAAAGTTAAGAATTTTGTTTTTATGATGCACTTTTTGTGAAGAACTTTAACAATGTTAAAAAATATAGATTATACAATTTTTTTTTCTTGATGAAAAGATGCTTTCTGAATATGAAGAAAACAATAAGACCAGTTTAGAGAAATTTAATAATATATTCTTTGTTTCTATTCAGCTGTATGACCTAGAGGCTGGGAGCAGAGTCATCTACTGTGGAGAGAAAGAAAGCCTAATATGGGAATCACTGAGTCCATTTGTAAAGATAGTATTTATTACTGATACAAACAATTCTGGAAGAGGATTTGCTGCTTCATACTCTATAATAGAAAAGATGTAAGACTTGCACTAAATATACCACCAAACAAAATTCTTTGTTGTTTTATTTTGTCAAGTTTTGTATCAATCTTATAATACTTGAACCCATTGTGTTTTCTGTGAACACTGAAATACAGCTTAATGTACATTATGACTTAGGTGTGCAATGAGCATAGCTAACCACCAAAACTTTGGTTTATATCAGGGAAATATGCCTCCACCCCACTCTGATTCTGTACTCCCCGACTTCCAGGAATTGACTGTTGCACTTGGGTGCCGATATTTAAGTTGCAAAGATTGAAGGTGTATTAATAAAATAACAGCTTTTATAGATTTTTGTAGACAACTCTTTATTTGTCATATCATGCTCTTACCTAAATTGAGGTGTGTCAATTAAGATACAAGAGTACATGTATATAAATATTACATATCTGTACAGAAAATCTAATTTTATACAATAACTAAACTAACAGGCAAAAGAAATGATACCAAGGATAATTTAAAGATATCTTTGAGGAACCACACAAACTTTGAAAATAACAGTTGTATTTGCAAAACAGATGTATGGTCAATATAAATGCCATAATTTAATTTAAGCAGCAATGAAAACAAAATCTACAATAGCCTTAAACAAAATATCCAAATATTTTATTCTTATTTTTAGTATCATTTCTTTTGCCCATTTATATCAACAAAATGTCTTTCAAGTTAAGTTAAATGGACAGAAATGTTCTTAATGTTTAAGTTATGTTAAATGGACAGAAATGTTCTTAATGTTTGGCAGTTCCAACATAATTTTGTCATTAGATTATATGTGGGGGTTTTAATAAGGCACTAAACTTATATAAATAGTGAAACAGATATATAGTAAATAAGGCACTAAACTTTTATAAATAGTGAAACAGATATGTCATATCATTGAACAATACATATGTTAAAAAGATCACGCTAATATAAAACAAAAACAGCTGCAGGTCTAACTGTTAATAAAGTCCTTGATACATACTAGATGATTCTCTTCTGAATTACAATCATTTCAACTTGTTCCTTTAGACCGCCAGCTGAATACATGACCATGTTGTAAATAATCAGAACTAAAACAAAATAAACAATAAATACTGTGTATAAGAAAATATACAATGGATTGAGCTTAATACATGACAATGTTGTAACTAATCAGAACTAAAACAAAATAAACAATGAATACAGTGTATAAGAAAATATACAATGGATTGAGTTTAGTACATGACAATGTTGTAGTGAATCAGAACAGAAAGAAAATAGACAATGAATTCAGTGTCTAAGAAAATAGACAATAATTACAGTGTCTAATATGAGGAGCTGGATACATGACCATATTGTAATGAATCCGAACTGAATAAAATAAACAATATGATATAAACATTTAAAACAAAGTACAGGTAATTATCTTTTTGAGGAAATAAATAATTAAAATATAATACCCACTATAAATCGCTTGCAAGAAAGATGTTTTAGGTGTGACAGGCATCACCATAGCAACAGAACATCTCAAAACTTTGAGTTCTGCATCTCATTAGTTTGAGATAATATATTTTTTGACAATTCCTTTATTACATTTATTATAACTGTATGATTGTATCAAAGTTAACAATGAATATTAACAGTACTTGCATTGATGCATAAATCGTGGATATTGACGTGTTTTGACATTGATTAAAAATCCTTTTTTTTTTATAACAGCAGATAAAGTGTAAAGAAGGTGTAATGTTATTGTTTCTTAAACATTGAAATAATGACTCAGTTTACTCTGGTTGACTTCCTTTTTTTTTACAAGTGGGAGTCACATTGACTCCCATAATTTTTAGTAGAATGCAAGACCTGATTAACCATGATCATTTCATGATTAATGCAAAATTCATAAAGCAGCCAGACAGAATGCACAGTGAAAAAACCTATGGGAAAAGACGGGACAGAAACATTGTCAAACAAATACTTTGAAGTAGGGATGGATTGGTCATACTCTAAGGAAGCCTCTGAACTATATCACAAGACAGTGTCTGACATGGGAAAAAAATATTGGAAGGCCCAGAAACAACAGGAGTTTAGTCCCTACTGAAGAACTAAGAAGTGAGGATGGAGAGGACAGCCCAAAGTTGACTTACATGGTGATGTATAGGTGGTGAGGCATCATTTACTGATTGTTTTCCTTATGAATAAGTGGGAATAAGTAATTGCTTGTTAAAAAGGTGCATGGTATAAATGTACTGTCAAATCTAAGAAAAGGAATAGATATATAACTTATCAATGAATGTTAGTCATTACCTTATCTTTTGCAGAGATTGCATGTTTTCTGACAGTTCTGTTTGGACCATTCAGCATAATCCTTGCACACATTGGCTCCATATGCTGCACAGTTCGCAACATCTTTACAGTCAGCTGAAAGTGAAACAGTCACATGCAGAGTTTAATACAAAAGTATTTGTTGTGTATACATATAAACAAATTATAATAAAATTTCACATAAAAAAGTATGTATAATTATGTACAACTTAATAAAAGTACAGCCCAAATTTGCATTGTGTCATTTTAAAAATCATCTACCATAGCGAATAATTAGTTATATAATTAGGTATTAATAAACAGGTAGTCAATAAAAAAAGATGACTAAAATGTAAAATTTATGGACATTAAATATGTATTTAAAGAAAAGGTAACACACACACACACACACACACACACACACACACACACACACACACACACACACACACACACACACCTAATATATTAAAGTTCCAAACAACACTGAGGAGAGGAACTAGTGATTTTTTGGGACTAATAATTTATCTAGGAATCTAGTCCCCAAGATGAGTGGAAATAATTCTTAATTTCTACCCCTGCAATAAAGAAATATTTGTACCACATTTAAAATAGATAACGCAAATTTACATTAGGTATACACTAATAGCAATTATAACAAGTTAAGAGTGCATTAAAAAAAATGTTCTACAAAAAAATAACCATCTAGTGAGCCAAAAACACACCAAAATATAAAAACATCATTTCGAAAATTTCCCTTGTTTGACTTCATGCTATTGGTGCATGCTGTGTTTGATTTCATCTGCTGTAATCTCAACACACATCCCTATATAAATATCTACACACACATTTACAAACATTATACTGTTAGCATAATATAATATTGCAGGCACTGACACGTTTTAAGGAAAGTGGGAGTTCAATTTGCAAATATTTTTGGTTTTCCATTTTAAAGGCATTTTCCAATGAACATACAAGCAATACTATTTAAATTATGTGGGTTGTAATGGGGAACCAAAATATGTGGGCCAGTAGGAACAACTTTCGGAGTGGTGGGGCACTGACAGATCTGGTACAAACTGTATCAGATTTTGGTTATAATGGCAAACATAAATGTGTGAACAAAATAAAAAGGCTTGCAAGTGGATGGCATGTGCCTCCACTGACCCGCCTCCTCCGATTCCTACAGCCATGAATATTTAAGTATCCATTTCTGCTCATTTCCTCTTTTTTTATACACAAAATGAAAAATCATTTCTTAGAAAAACAAAGAGGCATTTAAACTCCCTAAACCCATCTGTGTCTGCTAGTGTATTACTGTATTAGTAGAAATTAAAAGTTAGTAGTACATTAAGAAAATCCCTGATTGACCAAACTGTATTTCCATCAGCCATGTTAATATCGAATACCAAATATTAGTACCAACACCTCCTTCTATACCTTTATTTTACTAATACATTTTATTATACAGCTTGTGTAAAAATACATGTAGTTTAAAACCTGAACAAAATCCACAGAATTTTTGACAGTTCATCTGAGCCCATTGTTTATAATTTGTACAAACATTTTTCCCATATGCTTGGCAGTTGACTTTTAAGTCAAGACATTGCTTCCCTGAAAGACAATTTCAAAACTAAATAAGGTATAAATAATAACACAGATATTGTGATCAATATTTGTAATAATTTATGTAATAAAATATTTCAGCACGTAAAAAAACATAATTCTCCATAAATCCAGATACATGAAATTGTATACAATCAACTTCACTTCAATGCATTTCTGGTAATAGCATATTCATATTACAGGCGTCGCAGATTCAAATGAACATTAGGGGGGCTAACAGAAATATTGGGGGAACTAACAGATCTAAGCAAGAAGCACCGAGTTTCAAGTGGATACGAGGTTATGCTTGATAATGAATTACTGGGTGGGGGGTGGGACTAAAGCCTCCCCAGACCTCCTGTTCAGCCATGCCTATTATTATTAGCATAATATTCTGCTGCATTTAAATGCAAATAAAAATTATATACAACGTTCAAAAAATGTTTTATATGATTGTAGTGTTTGATAATTTTATCAGAAAACCCCCATTCCACAATGTACATTAAAAAAATAATAATAATCACCAAATTACCAAACATAACTTATAGCCAGATACTATTGTTAGCACCTGTCAAAGAATTCCATACTTCAAGTGATTTTTGTACCACTGTTTGATAAACATACTTCGATTTTATACAGGCTATTGCAAGACTAGTCATGTGATCTGAAATTGCCATTTCTGTTAAAGGAGTAGTTGCATAAAATATTTGGCACCATACCTATGCAATTATATTTAAAAGTAATCTGCAGTACATATAATATTATATGACAATGTGTAGTAAACTGACCATCTATAAGGGCAAAGTATTGTGCTACCCTTTTCAAACATCTCATATATCATTTTGACAGTGCTTCACAAATGTGGATTTCATAATTTTAACCTTATATCCTTTGGACTGTCTTGTTTAGTAATATGGTTTTGAAAACATAAGCCTTTTGTTGTTTCAGATCTATTATGAAACCTATTTAAAGAAAATCCTTAATAAAATGCCAACATATTGATTCCATAAATAAGAGGCTTATAGAGGTTTTGAGTGGATAATATATAACTATATTTACAAAAGTTTAGTCTGGGTATGGAAAATGGAAACAGGGAAGACACAAAGAAACATGAAAGAGGACAGTAGAAAAGGAAACCCGAAAGGAAAGTCTGAGCTGGGGGCTACAAGAAAAGCTGGCAAAAGACAGACAGCAGAGGCGATCTCTGGTTACAGCTTTTGCACTTTTTAGCACAAAGAGGATTAAGTACCGTAAGTTAAGTAAACCTGTGTATTGTAGTGAATTGCCTACATCATAAATTCTCCATACCTTTAGCACCACTACAATAACCACATTTCTTCTGACAATTTTGCTTTGCCCATTCTTTGTATTCAGTGCACACACTAGTGGGATGACCATTGCATACTGCCTCATCCTTGCAGCCATCTGAATGAAGTTAATTTTTTCAGGTTAGTGCATGCATACTATGAAGACAAACTATTCTGATGAAATTCTATGGAAAAAAATCATCATCAAATTATTCAAATTCTGACACAAATATCTATCATGATAATACTATTTAATGACAAATGTAATTAAGTAGTTTTGTTGTTTTAATTTTAAAACATAGACACATATACATAACCAAAAACGAAAGTATGCATGTTGAAATATTTTTCTTTCATGGGGTGGTCACAGTAACGGTCCATTAGCAACAAACATGTGCGCAACTTGTGATATTATTGAACACACACACCTCCTCCTAAATTGTGTGGTTATCTAACTCCAGAATTTCTGCCATGAATGTCATCTGGTTTATGAAATAGATCATTATTAATTACATGTATACTTTCTTTTCTGGTTGAGTATATAACTTTAAAACAACAAGAATCTGTTATTTAATAACACTTTGTAACTTAATATATGTATTTAACACTTAAGACTTACTGTATAATAGTTTCAACTAATGTTTTCTCACCTGCGTTAATACCATTGCCATCAAGACCATTTCCATCATGTCCAGCACCTTCACCATTAATACCATTTCCAATACCATTAACACCATTTTCACCATTACCATTAACACCATTTTCACCATTACCATTAACACCATTTTCACCATTACCATTAACACCATTTCCATTAATACCATTACCATTCCCTCCATTTTGATAACCACTGACACCATGTGCATCCAAACCACCATGACCATTTTGATTACTGTCTGTAATGCAGAGATTGCAATATTTCCTGCAGTTGTTTGATGCCCATTCACCATAGTCTGCACACACACTAGAACCATAAGCACTGCAATCCTGTTTATCCTCACACACATCGTGTTTTTTAGTTATGACAGTTGTTATTGTTGATGTTATTGTTGATCTTCTCCCCTCAGACCCACAAAGTTTGCAATGAAAGGGGCAATTTTCTCTAGCCCAATCAGGATATTGTTTACAGGTTATGAAATCATACCCAGTGCAGTCTGTCTTATCTTTACAGGTTATTTGTTGCTTCAGCAATATCTGACCATTGCAGTTTTGGAGATCTTTACAGTCCATTTTCACAGGATTTTTTGTTAAAGATGAGAATGAAGTTTTCAGATATATAACTTCATGTGCAGTAAGTTCACTTGAAGTTTTGGATTCGTCACAGAAACCACAGTATTGTTTACAATTCTGGAATGCCCAGTCTTTATAAAGAGTACACGCGTTCTTATCATATCTTGAACAATCTAGGTTATCTTTGCAATCTGTGGTTTGATATTGTGCAGTAACTGTTGTGATTTCATGTGTTGTAGGGATGTAAGGGATAGTAGAGTCTGTTACAGTATGTTCACAGAAACTACAGTATAGCTTACAGTTCTTATACGCCCAATCTTTATAAAGCGTACAAGTGTTCTTGCCATATTTTGTACAATCTAGTTTATCTTTACAATCTGTTTGATCATGTGAGTTGTATTTTGATGTTATTTTTGTGATTTCGCTTGTAAGGCGAGGAGGGACTGTGATTATATGTTTACAAAAGCCACAATACTGCTTACAATTCTGGAATGCCCAGTCTTTGTACTGTGTACACATATTACTGCCATAGGCTGTACAATCTTGTATGTCCTTGCACTCCAGATTATTAGAAATTGGTGATTTTGTCTTAACTGATTTAGAAATGGGTAATTTTGTCTCAGATGTCAAGCTAGCAGTATAGGATATACCAGTTATAACTGAAGTTGATGGTTGTGTCACGTCACTGCAAAAATTGCAGGTTTTCTTACAATTGATGCTTGCCCATTGCCCATACTCCTCACAAACATTTGTTCCATAGACTGAACAGTCCTGAACATCATTGCAGTGAGGAGTCTGTTTCGAAGTTGCTGCTGGTCTTATCACAACAGTGATGGAAGAGCAAAAGTTACAAAACTTCTGACAGTTTTTATTTGCCCAGTCCTGGTACTGTGTACAAACAGCTCTACCATACCCAGCACAGTTCTGGAGATCCTTACAATCAGAATCATCGGTGTCCTGTGATGACATGTTCAGGGTTGATACGGGTTTCTCCTGACTGCTTGCCTGTGTGGATTTAACAGTTGTGGTCATATCTGTTGATTTTAGAGTCATTGTAATAGTCGTTAGCAGTGTAGTACTTTTAGTACTAGCAGTAGTTGTTTGCAGTGTATTACTAGCAGTAGAAGGTTCAGTAAATGGGTGTTTTGCTTTTGCTTTATTACAAAACCCACAATACTGTTTACAGTTTATTCCTGCCCACTGTGCATACTTTGAGCAGACATTTTCCCCATACTTATCACAAGATTCAAGATCCTTGCAGTTTTGGTCAGTATTAGTAGTTGTGGTTGGTGGTGGTACACTTGTAGAGCTAACAACTTTAACAGAGGTAGCTCGTCTCTTACCTTCACACAGGCCACACTTCTTCTTGCAGTTCTGTGCAGCCCACTCTTTGTACTCTGTACAGACATTGTCTTCATATGCTGCACACTGTTCACTAACATCAATGCAGGAGCTATTAGAGGCTGGAGCAGCTGCTGTTGTTGTAGCTGCAGCATTGTTACAGAAGCCACAGTATTTGGCACAGTTAGCATGAGCCCAGTCCTTGTACTGATTACAAGCTCCTTTTCCATAACCAGCACAGTTGTCAACTACATCCTTGCAAGTACTCGATGACGCATCTGTTCTTAAAGCTGAATTTATGTTTAAAGATAAAAATATGAGTTTGTTGTATCATACATGCATCTTGAATAAATGTAGCCCAGTTAGTATTTATATACTTCACAATAAAACAAATAGGTCTAATATATTATCATAAGAATACAAGACCTAGAGATGGGGGTGGGGTGTGTGTGTGTGTGTGTAATTGCACCCCCATTATAAAAGAAACTGAGCAAATTTCTTATTTGAGCAAAAATTAAGGTGGCATTTTTTTTTAAAACCCTTAAATTCGGACAAATATATATCTGCAACCCCCCCCCACAAAGATTGGAACCTGTATGCCTATGTATTACAATATTCAAATCAATTGACAGTGAATTATTACATCATTAAAAAATTAGTAACTTTTCTAGGATTTTAATACTACTGAAACTAAGCAGCAGCATTTTGATGATAAAAACAGTTTCCACACAAATTAATGAAGGTTCTAAATGTGATATAAAAGAATATATATAGATATAGTAAATAATATAATATTCAAATCAATTGGTAATGAATTATTACATCATTAAAAACTTCATAACCTTTCTAGGATTTTAATACTTTTACTAATAAACAGTTTTTACAATCTAATAAAATGTGGAGGTTCTAACTGTGATATAAAAAAAAAATCCAGTTCAATATTTTAAAATATTTGCTACTAATCATGGTTTATATCTAACCTGAGGGTTTCTTCACACAGTATCCACAGAACAGCTGACAATTCTGTTTAGCCCAGTCTCCGTACTCCGAGCAGACGTTGTCACCATATGCTTTACAATCCTGCTTATTAGTGCATTTATCTCCAGCTAAAAACACACAACCATAAAATATAAATTGTGAACTTTATATTTAACCCTTTGCGACTTTACAATGGGATATCCCGCTATAAAAAAAAAACTCTGTTGCGACTTTACAATGGGATATCCCGTTGTGTCATTTTAACTTGTATTTACCGCCAAATTCGTCATAACTTGACATGCGCAATTTAGGTAATGCTAAGAACAACATCCTGTTAGAAATGTGGCGTGTTTTGCGGTGAAAACTTTCTTTTTTTATGTCAATTTTCGGCCGATTTTGTATCGAAATGTAATGGCGGCATCGATTTTTCGTGGCATGGTGTTCTCGGAAAATGACCGCAATAGTGATATTTTATCGGAATATGAGAATAAAAACTCAGGCGGAATGCAAGTAG
>JAULBS010086377.1:0-18167 GCA_032355785.1 Symmetromphalus regularis | reverse complement strand
AAGTATTTCTATGGACAAATCAAATGTTTATATTTGAAATTAATTCTTTGTTTGGAAATTAATTAGGTCAAGTGTCCATAGGAGTATGCCTTTAACTCGACGGAAACTACTTATTAGTATACAACTGGTGATCGTCTGTGTGCCAAACTAATTTGGCGTAACACGTACAGATACATGTATGTGTAGTTAAATATCGACCTTTTTTTTTCCCCGTGATACTGGAAAATCCTTTTAATTAATAAACTGTGCTATTTGGAGATGAGTAATAAAGTTTTCAGAGAAAATTGGGAATTCAGTTTCAGATACAATGTAGGTCTTTTTTTTGATTCAATCCACGTTTCCGTTATCGCAGAAAATCAGTGCTTCTAAATGTCAATTTTGCATCAACTTCTGACATCAATTGGACTTTTCCCCAAATTTGCCCAAAGTGTCCGACATTTGTCTCAGGAACAATTAAAAAAATAACTTTCAGAAAAAAAAAGTTTAAAAAAATATGTTATATCTACCTACATGTACCTACCCTAATTTTCATCATCCATGTGACTTGAACCAAGGTTATTGTTTTGTTTGGCCTTAGACCAGATATACATCCTTAAACTTAAAAAAATATACTTCTACTATAAAATATTAATACCATGCAATATTTATGCCTACATTGTACCTACACATACAAGGGGAGCGGGATCTAGCTCAAATGGTAGAGTGTCCACCTGTGAACCAGTCGGTCGTAGGATCGATCCTTCTCAGTGGGCCACTCTGCAGTTTGGGCTATTTTCCGTTCCAACCAGTGGTCCACAACAGGTTCATCAAAGGCTGTGGTATGTGCTGTCATAGTGTCCCAGGAACAATTAAAAAATTAGCTTTCAGAAAAAGAAAGTTTAAAAAAAAAAGTTATACATGTACCTACCTACCCTAATTTTCATCATCCATGTGACCCAAAACAAGGGAATTGTTTTGTTTTGCCTTAAACCAGATATACATCCAAACACTTAAACAAATATACTATAAAATATTAATATTATGCAATATTTATGCCTACCTACACGTACATGTACCTACCCTAATTTTCATCATCCATGTGACCTGAAACAAGGATATCCGTTCCATCCAGTGGTCCACAACTGGTTTATCAAAGGCTGTGGTATGTGCTGTCCTGTCTGTGGGATGGTACATATAAAAGATACCTTGCTGCTTATCAGAAGGAGTAGCCTATGTGGCAGCAGAAGGTTTCCTCTAAAGACATATGTCAGAATGACCAATAGATGATGATAAGATAAAAATCAATGTGCACTAGAGGCGTCATTAAATAAAAAAAAAAAGTTTATCATTCATGTGACCCGAAACAAGGATATTGTTTTGTTTGGCCTAACAACTAATACATCATACTCTTCAATGGATAAATTTGACATCGTAAGTAATTATTATCTAAGGTTGATGGTTTTTTATCATGTTGCTTGCTATTTTTGGTAGTGTTCTGGCATTTTAGATCTTAGCTTCATATATATACAGTAGAATCCTCTTAATTGCATAGTCATTTTGTCCAAATAAGGTTCCATCCACAACTGATCATTAATTTTTCTAATCAGACTGGTTTTTATTATAAAGTTATTTTTCATTCATAGTTTTAATTGAATTGGTTTTACCATAGTTTTATTTGTTATAGGATTTTAAAATGTTTTTATCATAATGATATGTATTTCATTGTTTAACAGGAAGCGGGATCTAGCTCAAACGGTAGAGTGTCTGCCTGTGAATCAGTCGATCGTCAGATCGATCCTTCTCAGTGTACCCATTTGCAGTTTGGGCTGTTTTCCATTCCAACCAGTAGTCCACAACTGGTCTATGGGAAGCTGCATATAAAAGACCCCTTACTGCTTATTGGAAAGTATAGCCTACGTGGTGGCTGTGGGTTTCCTCTAAATACATATGTCAGAATGACCATATGATTGATGTCTAATAGCCGATGATAAGATAAAAATCAGTGTATTCTAGAGGCGTCGTTAAATAAAACAAACTTTACTTTTTTTTTCATTGTTTAACATATATATTTTTATTTCTGTTGTATATATTGAATAATAGAAATCAGCACTTTACACAGATTTTTTTTTTTACACCTAACTAATATATGACCCCCAATAGCTGATGTTTATTTTTTGTGCTGGGGGGGTCGTTAAGCAATCAATAATCAAATCAAATTTCCCCAAATATTTTAAATGGGCAATCCTGTTAATTGGATTCAGGTTATGTGGTCAAAGAATTCTTTACTATCTTGAATATTCCTGATTTTTTGTGATCACTTAACAGGATTATTCCTTTATTAGAATTGTCCATTTGTGGTGGGGAGAGTGTGTTAAACAAATATCTATCACATATAGTGTGTAACTGGCCTAAATGATAGAATCAGGGGGTCTGTAACATATAAAATGTGTTTTGTTCATAAACATGTTTGGAGGATGGGGGATAGCAAGGGTGGCACTAAATAGAGGGAATTAACAAAGAAAACAAATGGTACTTGGAAGAAAGTTGGCTATACGAGAGGTTGACGTTAAATCAGAGGGCGATAAATCTAGGTTATGCTGTATTCACATACATGTATGAGCCATGGATTATTTGATGTTTTGCATGGTAAAATGTCATCCCCTGGCAATAACCACGTAATACCATACATTACATCTATCTCATGTACTCGTTATTGTGACACTTTGGGATTAACTTCCTTATTGGTGGAGTGGGATGTAGCTCAAATGGTAGAGTGTCTGCCTGTGAACCAGTCGGTCGTCGGATCGATCCTTCTCAGTGGACTCAATTGCAGTTTGGGCTATTTTACATTCCAACCAGTGGTCCATAACTGGTTCATCAAAGGCCATGGTATGTGCTATCCTGTCTGTGAGAGAGTGCATATAAAAAGACTCCTTGCTGCTTATCGGAAAGAGTAGCCTATGTGGCGGCAGCGGGTTTCCTCTAAATACATGTCAGAATGACGATATGATTGATGTCCTTAGCCGATGGTAAGATAGAAATCGATGTGCTCTAGAGGCGTCATTAAATAAAACAAACTTTACTTTGACTTGTAAATACAATGCATCAGCAGATTAACCAGTGTGTCATTAGACAAATAGCACTTTCTTGTATGAATTGTTTTGTTTAATGACACCCCATGAGCACATTGGTTTATTAATCATCAGCTATTGGATATCAAACATTTGCAAATAATGATGTGTAGTCAAGAGTGGGCCAGCCTCCAATGGGTTTTGAACCACTGTCTTCAGCTTAAGTCTTGTATAAAAATACTTTCAACGTGTGTTTAAGGAGGAATTACAATATAGTTACATACCACTCTCCACAGATTTTGTGCTGGCATGCTGACATTGTAGTCGATGTAGCAAGAGACTTCCTGGTTCTGTGGTGTCACTGGTGCAGCAACGTCATGGCTGAAATAGTGTACAGTAATGCTGGTTATCAGATCATTAGTTTGTATGAACCAATAAATTACATATACCTTTAATCAATTAAATTAATGTCTTTAACCTTCTGGACATTGCAGGCGACTTATCTCGACAATGTAATGCGAACGCTCGAGTTCTGAAGGTGATATATTTTGCCGAACGAACTGGTTCTTTAAAATTAGTATTTCCTGTTGCTTAAATGCATTATGGGAGTAAATAATGCATTACCTATATACATAGAATGTTCCCAATTGTAAATGGTGGATTTTTGAAGTGTTAGAACTCCTTTATCAATCAAAATTTTCAGTGTAAAGGTGGGTCTTTTCCATGAAGTTTTTCATAATGTGACGAGCAATGGTGATGTTGTGCTATGCAGAGATTTTGAAGAGCTAATTGGGAATAAATATTAGTTTGGGGTTTACCGAAAGTGAGGATTTTGATTCTGAATATTGGGAACGAATAGCAAGGGAATTTTCAAATAAAAATTTTGAGGGCGAGAATATGGTGTTGAACGTGAGTGATCTGACCATAAATACGAATTACCAAGCATGGTTTACGGTTTCTTTTATTTGTTTATTTTTGCACATTTCTAGACCGCAAATTGTGCACCTACAAAAAAGCCCTTCAAAACCCAAAAATAATATTAATTTGTTCATACCTTCATATTATTTTGTTTTGTTAAGTTTTAAAGTAAAAATTAATCCAGTTTTTGGGGGAAGTAACTCTTAAAAGAATTCAGTAGTCTAAAGGTTGAACAACATAAATCCAAACCAAAAGTTCTAGTATGTTTTCCTAAACAACACTAATCAGTTTTGTAATAAATTAATAAATCCAATTCTTAGAATAAAGATTGAATATAAACTAATTAAAACCAGATAATTTATTAATATCAGCATAAAGGGCATTGAAAATGGAAGGGAAGTAACTCTACAGATATTCCTCATGAATCTTGGAAATAACAATACCTGTACAGTTTTTCTCAATCATAAATCTTAGAAATGGAAGGGAAGTAACTCTATACCAGTACCAAGTTTTACTCAATCATTAAACTTAGAAATGGAAGGGAAGTAACTCTAAACCTGTACAGTTTTAGTCGATTATGGGTTTTTCCTTTTGTTTTTGTTAACAACATCACTTGAACACATTGATTTATTAATCATCAGTTATTGGATATCAAATATTTGAAAAATTGTGACACACAGTCAAGTATGAGCCAGCCTCCAATTGGTTTTCATTCATTAAATGTGTCCTAGCAGAAAAACAATGACGAACCTGTTGAGTGCTCGACTGGTAATCCCATGTACAAGCTGAATGATGTCGCCATGCTTCACAGGCTGTGGTTTCTCATCCACTACTAGACTGTCTCTGAAAAACATACATTAACATCATAAAGTGACTCTTATTAAACATCATAAAGTGAGTCTTATTAAACATCATAAAGTGAGTCTTATTAAACATTAGAAAGTGAGTCCTATAAAACATTAAAAAGTGACTCTTATTAAACATCAGAAAACAAGTCTTATTAAACATCAGAAAGTGAGTTTTATTAAACATCAGAAAGTGAGTCTTATTAAACATCAGAAAGTGAGTCTTATTAAACATCAGAAAGTGACTCTTATTAAACATCAGAAAGTGAGTCTTATTAAACATCAGAAAGTGAGTTTTATTAAACATCAGAAAGTGACTATATCAGACAGTCTCTTATTAAACATCAGAAAGTGAGTCTTATTAAACATCAGAAAGTGAGTTTTATTAAACACCAGAAAGTGAATATTATTTAATAACTCAGTAATACATAACAGTTATTGAATAAAAGTTGAGGAAATCTGTGATTTATCATGCTAACACTATTTGCTTACCTCTGAGGATGTTTGACAATCCACCAGTTATTAACGTCTTTGAAGACGTAGCACGTGACCTGTTGCTGGTGACTACTGCCTCGTTTGTCTGGGTAGCGGATTGGGTACACAGTCTGGTGTGAGTGAAGCCAACATGGTCGTCCAGCAACTACATCGTGTGTATGTCGCAATGTTATCTGTGAACCATATGATACGTACAACGGCTGGCCTTTAGTTAGAGCAGCGAGTCCACCCTGAAGTGAGAAAACAAACATACATAATATCTGTGAACCATATGATACGTATAACGGCTGGCCTTTAGTCAGAGCAGCGAGTCCACCCTGAAGTAAGAAAACAAACATACGTAATATCTGTGAACCATACAATTGAAACAATGCAGTGTGATGAAGTGACATTAAATAAACAATACTTTCCTTTAAGATGAAACAAAAACACTTGTGAAAAGGAAATATCAAAACATTTTGTTCCATGACAAATAGTAAATAGCCCTCTGACACAATGTGGAAACTTGCAAGAAAACTTCAAGTGTAAATCTTCTGACTAAAAACTGACCACTGCAGACAAAAGGCACATCAATGACTTAAGACTGGAACAGACAGAATAGTGTCCCTGTAAGTGGGCGTCAGATACCACAGCAAAACAATAGTCCACATAAATAATTTCTCCTGGAGATTAAAAATTACTTTTGAAAATCATGCCCTATTTAATGATACCTTTATTGTTATCTTTTATACATCAAAGCAAAAACAAAAACTGTCCATTTTTAATTTACATTAAAGCATAAATTTATTAAATTATTTTTAAAATGTCATATGACTTACCTCTAAACTTGCTTGAAAGGCACTGGTCATAATGTTGTCGTGGGGGCCAGCCTTTGTTAACACAGACAGATGAAAATAGAACAGTGACACGTACAGACAGATGGGCAGAGTGACGAGAAGGCAGCCTCTAGCAAATGAATGTTTCAACAGTGACAGCTGAAAGAAAACTACAGTTATGGGTAGAAATTAAGAAATATTAAATTATCTAGCTGCCTAATGGTAACATTAAGATAGACAGCCAGATTTGGGCAAATACTTAACTTGTCAAAATAATAACATATTAAAACCGAGAATTTTCAAAGTGGATTAAACATCTACTTGCAAATAAAACTAAATATAAGACTAGTCTAAGACTCAAAAACCCTTAAATATGCTACAAACAAAAGATAAAAAAGTGTGTAAACCTTTCATTTCACAAACACATAGTACAGTATCATCACTTCTTTTTTCAAGGTGATTCATGGGTACAAGTATCTCTATTTACTTAAACATCTCTTGGACCACTGTGCACAGAGATATGATTTTTATCACGTTATGCTAATTACATTATACAAATCATTAATTCCCTACAGCCACCACCAGATCAAACTTAACCTACATACTGACCTCTGAATATGATGTGTCTTCCAGCATATTCCACAAATCTTTGAAGACTAGAAAGATGACAAGCACAGCAGAAAAGAAACCCACATACTTGATACTGAAAGAAAATCACAAAATTTACTTCAATATTACTACACAAAAGGCTGCTTATTTAAAATGAACTCAAGGCAATTCTTATTCCTAGGATCAAAACATTCTGTCAACTCATTTTCTGATTGGGTTTATTCATGCCCCAACCAGTGTCCCATAACAGGTGTATCAATGGCTATGGTATGTTCTGTCCTGTGTGTAGGAAAGTGCATATAAAAGATCTCTTTCTGCTAATGGAAAACTGAAGCAGGTTTCCTCTGAAGACTATGTGTAAAAATTACCAAATGTTTGACATCCAATAGCGGATGATTAACAAATCATTGTAACTCTAGTGGTGTTGTTAAACAAAACAAACAATTTTATAATAAAATGAAATTAGCAGAAACCAAAATGTTACCTGACGCTACAAGTGAAAGAAACGCCACACAGACATAGCCAAAGCCACCATCTTAGAGAAAACTCCCTGTAAAATAGTCAATAATAAAAGTGCTGTAAATATAATATTGCAGGATATATAAACACAGTCACAGAGGTTTGTAATGACAAATCTACACGACATAATACAACTACTCTGCAAGCCTATCTATGAAAAAACATTTACATGTAAATAGAAAGGAGTTTAACAGAAAGACACTACGTCATCATTTCTATAAAAGCTGGTGAAAAATGGATGAAAACAATCATGGAAATCTTACTGGAGTCTGTAGAGGTTCTTTTTTCCTTTAAAATGAACCCCCCAAAAAGACAGTAGTTTTTTTTTCCTCAAACAAAAGGAGTGGCAAAACCCTGGAATCACTGTCTTACATATACATGTACATATAATAATACCCACTCATAATAATGAATCCAGCTACTGAAGTATAATCTACATAGATATGTACGTGTCTATTTCTGAGTGTATTGATATAAATAAATATAATATACATACAAACAAACATGCATATCTATATATATATATATATATATATATCTATACACATACACATATATATGCAAACATCTATGCGTACATACACATATACACATACAAACACACGCACACCTACATATACATAAAAACACAATCATGGAAATCTCATTGAAATGTGTAGAGAACGTTTGCCGTTAAAATAAACCCAAAAGACAGTGGCATATTATTTCTTTCTACCTCTTTCTTTTTATACATTATATACCCATATTATGTCATAAAATATATATGTATGCAAATTGTTTCAAGCCCCTGTGACTAAAATATGAATCTTGCAGAAAATCCTCTGAAATAAAAGGAAATATTAAATATTCATAAAAGGACTTTATGAATCACTTTGTAAAGTGAGTGAGTATTTGAAATTGAGAAAGAAATGCATTCAGATTGTATACCTGTTAGTTAGTTTCTTAAACTTGAGGTAGCTCAGTACAGACAAACACGAACAGAATATCAACATTCCTTCCATCAACATGAACCTTGACTGAACTAGCATTGCATTGTCTGAAAAACAAAATGTACAATATATCAGTTTTAAACAAACAGTCAACTAAAGAGAGAAATGCATGGCTTAGAGAGCTGTTACACATATAATTCTGGAGGGTTTGGAGGCATTCATTATCAATAATGGTAGTGGGGGTTCTTTAAAAAGTGCCTGTTCCTGATGAAGTAAAACAGAAATTAATTAAAGAATATATTTAAAATAAATCGCCCAGAAATATATAGATTAAATGTTTTTTAAATTACTTTTTATAATAACAGATTATATTTACAATAAATTATCTAGTAGACTAAAATAATAGATCATATTTAAAATAATTTATCCAGTAGAATAAACAATATATTATATTTTAAATAATTTTATGTAAAATCAAGAATTCGTGAATTATATTTTAAATAATTTACCTAGAAAAATCAAGAATTCGTGAATTATATTCAAAATAATTTAACCAGTAAAATAAAGAATTGGTTATATTTAAAATAATTCACAGTAAAATAAAGAATGAATTATATTTAAAATAAATTAGCTAGTAAAATAAAGAATGAATTATATTTAAAATAAATTAGCTAGTAAAATAAAAGAATAACTATATTTAAAATAAATTACCTAGTAAAATAAAGGCACCAGCTATGGCGGCTGCCCACCGAGACAAGCGGAGTTCAACTGCGATTTCATAGATGAGTGGAGCTATAAGGCTTCCAAGTACTGCTGGGATTAAACGCATGTGGGATACGGGAATATCAGCGGGGTAATCTGCAAGGTAACAAGTCAAATGTAAACACAATACTGCTAAATCACAATTATTGATCATGGTCCAAAAAAAAAAAAATGAAATCATTTATTGTCCAAAAAGCATTTTGATAATGTCAGGGATGGGGCCCTGAATCATTACCAAACAACAAAAATTAACACTTAAACTAATATACAATAGATAATAAACAAACATAATAAATATGCATGTACATAATTATATTAGCATTGAATTACTTCAGGAATAAATAAATAAAAAAGAGGGAGAGAGAGAAAGACACATAGGCTAGAGAGAGAAAAACTAAATATTTTTAGAAAATAAAATGAAATTGTTGTAGCAATCTTATTTAATATTTTTCAGTATGTTAGTGTTACGATAAACGGATTTATTCTTTAGGCTGTATAAATATAACTATCTATTTTATGTTTTATATCAGTAACTAACTAACCTGCTCCAATCCTGTCAAAACTGGCATTCCCATCATATCCTCCAAGCTGACCTACAATCACGAAATGTCAGTCTTAATATACAAAAACTAATTTTTTTAAATTATACCTGTACTTATAAATTACCTTAAAAGTACAGGCCATGTTACTTACATTTTACTTACTTTCAAAATTTCAAGCAAAACAGTAAATAACACAGACTGACTGCCAAAAACCAGTAACTGTTATGTTCAAAATGGTACTATTTTAGAAAAATTAATTTTAAAGTTAAGTATCATGTAAAATCAGAATGCTTTAAAAATGTATAATTCAAAGTTATGTTTTTATTTAGGCTGCCCTCAGAATTTTGCAAGATGACATGTCCAAGACCTTTGATTCTGTTCTGATTCTAAATGGGCAAAAATTGCCAAAATGGACCTAACTGTTTTCTGCAGTCCTCAATATCTGATTATTTAAAGTAACTGCTACTCTAAATCATGAAATTAGCAAGAGCAAGAAACCAATGCAAAAAATTATATTAATTGAAGCATAATAATTTTAGCAACATGTACACCACTTAACTAGAAAGACACATTAATAAAATCTGCATTTCAGGCTCTCATATCATTTCATGATGCCTTTATTTCATGGTGCCTTTATTTCACTGTGCCTTTATTTCACGATGCCTTTATTTCACGATGCCTTTATTTCATGGTGTCTTTATTTCACGATGCCTTTATTTCACGATGCCTTTATTTCATGGTGTCTTTATTTCATGGTTCACAACATTTATTTGTATATGAGCCTTGGTAGTAGGACATTTGACTCTCAAACTGAAGAGCATGGTTCAAAACCCACCAGAGGCTTGACCAACACATCATGTTTGATAAAAATGTCCAAGGTCTGAAATGCAGTAGCTATGACTAATAAATATATGTGCTCTAGTGGTGTCATTAAATCAAAAAATAAATAAAATTAAAACCATGAACTTGTCAACATGTACTTGTCAACATGTATGAACAAGTGAAGACATTTTGGTATTTCCACAGTCCTGGGCTATATGCAGGACTTATTACATGGTAAAAACAAGTCTGTTTCATAACTGTATGTATGTGTGTGAGTCATGCAGCTCAAAGGGAAAATCTCAATAGTTGCACAAGGTGACAGCTCTCCAATCATTTTTTAAAACATTTTTAAAATTTTGTTTTTATTGTATTGCATTTACAAGAGCATACCCTCAGTTATATGTGCAGAACAAATTACTATCAATTTAAATTTACTACCAGAAAAATTATAAATCCACAGTGAGATACTTTAAAATGCTTTCAATGGAAATTGGTGGTAGTCCTAACATTTATATTGAAATATAGAGTATACCATCAGTTCAATTCAAACTACAAATTACTATCAATTTAAATTTACTACTATAAAAATTATAAATCCACAGTGAAATACTTTAAAATGCTTTCAACAGAAATTAGTGGCAGTCCTCCTAATAACATTTATATTGAAATATAAAATATATCATCAGTTGAATTCAAACTACAAACTACTATCAGTTAAAGCAATTTAGTACCTTAGAAAACACTTTAAAACAAGCACATATATATATATAAAAATATGTATTATGTAAAACTAACAAAATATGACAGTGCCGCTATAATGTTAACACTCACCTGCAGCAGCTATAAGCATCTTCCCCAGAGGTGGATGAACGTCAAAGAAAAACATGTTTTTCAGGTACAGTGAGGCAAACTTGGCAAAGTGCAGCTCATCAAACCTAAACAATACAAAAACACTTACAGTGTATTATATTTACAAATGTATGTACACATACTTACAGTGTATTATATTTACAAATGTATGTACACACACTTACATGTATTATATTTACAAATGTATGTAACAAAATTAATTCAAATGAAATACATGTGTATGCAACATAAAAAAATATATAATTAAAATAAATAATTTTTTCACTAAAATATAAAAATATGCAAAATGTACATGGATACATAACATACACATACATTATTATATTATTAATATTCTTGTACATTATTGTGTGTAATGCACACACACATAATACATACACACACACACACACATACACACACACATATAATACATACACACACACATATAATACATACACACACATATAATACATACACACACACATATAATACATACACACACACATATAATACATACACATACATTAAAACAAATTATATGAACTGTATATTCCAGTAATAAAGTAAACAAGTAAAATGTACTAACACTACTGCATGTGGAAAACCGAGTTGCCATGTCCTGGTAACCAAGGAAACAACAGTTATGGCCAACTGCATGAGATCAAACTCAGCTTTCACAGAAAATGGTTTACTGGGATTGTCACTTTTACAATCACTCTCTCTTTCTGTCTGGATTCGCAGAACTGGAGCACCATCTCCCTAACAACAAAAAATAATAAAAATATTTTTAGTAAGGCATCAAAATTCAGTCATGTCTGCTGTTTCTTACAACTTACATTATTATTATACCAAGAAAATGAACCAACCATAATTTTATTTTATGGGGGGTTTTCATCCAAAAAGTAATTGCTAGGCTGTTCAAACAAGAAGTTTAACCCCTGCAAAATCTTATCACAATTCTATTTTTAGCCCTTGAAATTTAGACAATATCTCAATGGCACTTTATTTCACCACTAAACCCCTTTACAATGGAACAACACTTACAATTTCATGGTGTGACAAATAAATTTTATGGTAGCTTCTACTGTACATGTAAGTGTAACAATGGCACTTTTTATTGCTGCATTGACTATGATGTTCAATGGCTCCCTTTTACTATCCACATAGAGAATACAACTTTTTACATCATTAAATCAATTCAAACCTGCAAGTATCACCTAACTGATTAAAAATCATACGTACCTGATCTCGATGGCCAAGAGTTCCATCTGTAAAACTGTCACCTCTCCTATGAGATTCTGGTTGGAGATCTTGTTGTATCACTTCCATTATGTTGTATAGATCTAGCGAGCACCAGCATTCATCACCAACTAATGGGGCTCCTGGTAAATGAAAAATTGTGTAATCTAAAATTTGACGTGCTACATAGATGGTTATATCTGAATAATTTTTAGGCGAAATTATCATTTATAAGTAAACAGAAATTGTTGTCTATCTCTTTCCTATGGTATTCGAAGATAAATTTAAGTAATTGGATCAATCGCACAAATGTACGTTACATAATGTTTAATTAAATTTAAGTTCACCCCAAATGGCCTAAACGCTTTAATAGATAAGCTAAATAGAGTATATTTCATGTTTTTTGTCAAATATGATTTATATCTCATCGAATGAAGTTTGCAATCATATCTCATGAGTTGTGCTTGCGCGACGATTGTGATATGGAATTGCAAACTTCATTCGATGAGATATATATTATATTTGACAAAAAACATGAAATTTTCTATTCGTTATATAACTTTTAGCAATATACCTTTATTTTTAAAATGCCAGCAGCTAGTCAACGGACGTGAACAAAAAACCCTATAAGACTTAAACTATAATTACTATAAGACTTAAACATTGGACTATTCCGCAATGTATATATAGTTCTCATGTATGAAAATGATTATAAAAATTGAAAATAAAAGTTCTTTATTTTAAACTTTAGTAAAAGTCATCAAGATGTTATTAGCTATTTTATTTCTCTCATGAAAGTGAAATTTAAAAACAGTTGTTATAAATTATAAATAAAAGTAACACATTGTGACATGATCGCGCTGTACTCTAAATCAAATGGCAGCCATTTGTCGAAGTTGGGGATGCTTTTATTTTTTATAAACATTAAATTCATTAACAAAAAGGAACTGGGGTGAAAATAAGAAAGTGGAAACAGAGATAAATTGTTATTAAATTGTAAGAAATTTATAAACACTGAAATGTCAACATGTTTCTTTCATGGAAAAATCGTGAAAAACAGGATTAAGCATCAAGTGCTCGCTTGATTCCATGTTTTTTTGTTTGCGTTGTCGTGGTTTTCATTGATGGATGTTCTTGTCACTCACAACTTCGGACAGTGACAACGATTATTTCAGGAGAAATCGTTTCCAGTCATTAAGCTAGATAGAAAATTTCTAGATGTTGAAGCTGAGTATACGTTTGAAGCACTTTGTGATCCAGGTAAGCCTATAGTCTGTTTACGCTACTTGGATTTTTGTCGATTACAGGGCACAATATTTCACGCGAACCGCCATTCTGTTCGTGTGTCGTTTATGCAAAATTAAATTTACGCGAACCGCAAATTGGTTACGTCATGATCTGTAGAATGTTAAGAAATTAAAACTGGCAAACTTCACCCATACAAGTTTATTCACGCAGACGTACAAGTATACCAACAACTGTTTTAGGCTGATTTTTAGACACTTGATGTGCAGCGAACTAGTGGATGTTATAATATTATTGCAACAGTTGTAACTTGCGACCAGTCTAAACTAAAAATACTGACGCTGGGGACAGCTAAATTATCTGCTGCTATTTCATCTTTAGGAATATAATTATGTTGACATAATATTGGATTGCCTATAATTTTACAAATGCTCAAAACAGTTTTAACATAAACCAAGTCTTACACATTGCAGAATGACCTTTAAAAAACAAACATTTGGAACACCACTGTAGATAAAGTGAAAGTAGCTTGGATAGCATGAAAAGAAAAAAGGAATCTGGAAGTGTTCATTAAAAAAACAAAAGCATACATGTAGCTAACTTTAGCAAACATTAAAAAAAAAACAGTTTTGTAAATTGTTTTCTTTTGTATTTTGTTTTAACATTCAGATAAAAAAAATTAAGTATTTAAAACATAATTTCAACATAACTTTGAGGTAACCGATCAGGTAACCCATGTGTTATGCAAATTAATTCACATAACCGAACAATAGGTTACCTAGGTAAAAACCACGTGAACAGACTTCTGGTTATCTCAAGATTTCAAAATATTGTCCCCTGGATTACTTTAGTTTGCGTGAACCTAGGTGAAAAACGACTAGGCAAGTTTCGTTTGACAGAACATGAGAGATGCTTTTTGTTTTAATTCAATGTAGCTGTTAATATAATTCACTTTGTGACCTGCAGAATAATTTACACAAATAAAAATAAAGGGTCATAGCTAACCTTTGTGGGAGGGGTGGAGGTAGGAGGATATTATATATTTTTTGGAGTATTGTAATCCATGGGTTGAGATGGTGTGGATAAAAAAATATATATAAATTACTATTATTGTTTAAAATTATTTTTATTATATTATGATTTGAGGGAAATACTGGAGAGTTGGGGATTCATAGTCTATTTTAATAGGTATAGAAATGAAAATTATGGTTATTTTAAAAATTAAAATGTTCTATAAATTATTATATATTATTTTTAATTCAACACAAACAATTCAAGAGGGTACCAGACCTTTTGCCCCCTAGCCATTTTCCCCCCAAGTCAGTTCACCCCCTACTAGTTCGCCCCAAGATGAATGTGTTATCGTCACTGAGTGAATGATAACACTTTTATTTCACTGATATTTTAACATATTTAACTATAGTCTGTTTACGCTACTTGGAACATGGATTTTTGTCGATTACTATAGTTTGCATGAACCTAGGCGAAAAAGGACTAAAGTTTTGGAAATAACAAAAAAGTCCTATGTTCCAATTTTTTTCATTACTTTGTTAAATAATAATAAAAAATATTCATCATTACCTCGTGTTAAAATCAGAAAAATTGCACATCATTAATAACTCTTGGCAGACGGCAGCATTAAAAAGAAAGGTAATTGTCCATTTTAACATTCGGAACATCTCGGCCATTTCCGGTAATATTCGTATCTATTTTATCGTTTTTGCTTTAATAAATAATGTTTTGCATTAATATTAATTTATGATAAATATATTTATAATATAATAATCGCGTACCTTAAAAATACATTATTTCAAAATCATCTGTCATTAGATTATAACACCTACACTCTATATGTTTTGCTTTTGTTTATAATTTATTTATTTATTCCTTTATTTATTTATTACTTTTATGGCTTGTTAAATAATTTTCTTTCACCGTGAACATTATTATTGTTGTTATTATTATTACTATTATCTTCCATTATTTATTATTATTATATTAAAACTGATTAATATACAACAAAAACAATAAATAGAACACAAGGTTTTAGAATAATTTCCAAACATGTTGCAATGTTTTGCCCATGTTGACAAAAACTACTATAATACACTTTATTATCCACATGGTTTAATATATAGAAGAAAATATAATTGGTATGATACCTATGCGTCATAACGATTTCACTTGCACTTACGCTGATTGCGGATGATACATTGACCCCCATTTGACGTCACCTGCTAAAGAACTATTTTTCTACGTCATTCATAGAATGGCAACATAACCATAATCCGAACTTGTAAATATTTGGCACCCTTTGTCAAATCAATTTTTTTAAATAAAATACTAATTTTTTTTAATTTAAAACGTAAAGTAATAATAATGTATATTTATTTTAATTAATATTGAACAAATACAAACAAATAAAAGAATAAATACCTATACCAAATATGACGTCATTATAATTAGTAAAAGTGCAAATTACGTCACTAAAACTAGGAAAAGTACAACGTAACGTCATCCATAACGTTATAGGAGAGCATTTCTGTAAACTTTCGGTTTAATGTTTAAAGATGAGAAAATTTCGTAGATTCCATTCCTTTGGATTCCGCCCCTACCCCACCCTCCACTCCGTGCCCGTTTTTAAAATCTAAGACGCAGCCTCGATAAACGAATCCATTGAATGTGTGTCGTACTGATTTTACGAAAATATTATTTTCGTTTTATTTATTACATTTTATTATAAAATATCGACTGTTTTCTTTTTCATTATGAGATTATATGGAACTATTTACTATGGGTGCAACATTACAACTGAACAGTGGACCTTCGGCTAACCTTAAGTTTATGTGGATCCTAGAAAAGGCAGTCGGTTCAGTTTCTTTCAATTTTTTTTTTTTTTATCGTATGGATAATAAAGAAATTATAAAACTCGCGCAAAGATCCCACGAACATTATTAAACTCGTTTGTTAATGTTATCCCCATCGCTCTCGCTCAGGGAATAACAATTTACAAACTCGTTTCATAATTTTCCTACGATCGTCGCGCTCATGTAATAATCTCTATACATACCTTATTTTGACCTACACAACTCAGGCCCGTACGCAGGCTTTTCTTTAGAGGGGTGCGTTTGTGAAGGCCCGAATGTTTTATTTTACGTTATTCTAGTAAATTAACGTCAATCCAAATTTGCATTTACGGACCTCGACATATTTAGGTGGGTGCTTGCGCACCCGTTGCACCCTCACCCCACTGCGTACGGGCCTGCTACTATACTATATACATCACTTGTGTGAATTAATGTATTGCACAATATGTGAGGTATGAGAAATGCTTTTCTGTGCAATGTTGGTATGACCTATTTTCATCAAAATTGCATATTATTGTCACGATGACTCCCATTTTCCAGATGCTAGGTTGAGCCCTGATCTAGTGCATTTTTAACTGCAGTTCTGTAAGTAAAGTAAGATGCTACGTTATGCAAAGTGCAATTATTTAGATTGTAAAATTTCCTAATTTGTCAAGGTTTTCTCGTGAAGCCTCACATAGTATATTCAATGAGAAATTCGTTACTTTAACCTGCAAAGTCTTACATAAAAAAATAATGATCGACATATTAATTTTTAAAGCTTTGGTCTTTGAGCGTGAACGTTTGAACTGGGCACATCACAGCCGATTTACTTCTCAGAGTTCAACGTATAAAGGTGCTATATCATTCCGGGCGGTTGATGGGAACACAAGCAACATTTTCAGTGACAAATCCTGTATAATGACAATACCTGGTAGATTAAAACCCTACTGGTATTTGACTATTCGTCGGAGAATGGTAGTTGAAGAAATCTTCATTGTCGCACCAGGGGACAAAAACACAAGTATGCAAATGATACTTTGAGTCTGCTACAGTATGTATTGTATATATAAATATATTTGACATATTTAGCATATTTCTTATTTCACCCAATGGTCCACTAACAATGCTCTAACAAATATCATGGTATGTGCTGTTATATTAAAGCCTAAATACTGTTGAGAACTTGGTTCGAAGACCATGAATAGCAAATCCTTATATTTCATATCAACCAGCCTCAGGGATGTCATTGAATAAACATTCCTTTGTACCACTGAGAGACACACGGTAATATAGAAGTTGATTAGGACAAAACTATTTTCCTATTTAGAGTTTATTCCGCAAATGTGCTGAACATAATTAAGTAAACATTTCTTTATTCGGTTTTTAGTTGACCAACGACTCACGATCTCACTCTCTGGGTTCCGACCTAAAGTGTGTGTCAGACATGCAATATTGAAAAGAGGAATGGCCAAAGGTTTCCTTTGTCCTGATAATATACCTGCATTGTATGTTCAAGTTTCCTTAGAAGGGATAGGTTCCTTGATACTGTGTGAAATAAAGGTGTTTGGATATTTGAATTCTCTCTGTAAGTATGTCTATAATTACATGTACATATTTGCATTTCGTAAAGCTTAATATTTATGTATTTATTTATCGACACCTCTCTCTCTCTCTCT
>JAULBS010086366.1:0-18168 GCA_032355785.1 Symmetromphalus regularis | reverse complement strand
CTCTATTGTTATTAAAAAATCTCAACTAATTGCCTGTTTTTTTTATATATTTATTGGCCTATGAAATCAATTAAATATGGCCTGTAACGGTCACAAATGCTGCGACTTCAAGGGAGCTTCGCCCCGTCAACCCTCATCAGGGGCTTTGGCCCTGTACCCCACTGGGAGCCCATGGCAGCCCCCAGCCAAGTGCTGCTTGCTACACTCGCAAGTGCCCTTTTAAAACCAAAAACAACCTTCCTTCAAAAATCCTGGCTACGGGCTTGCTAAGTATAACCGATGCTAAATGTTATTTTATGTCTATAATTTATACTGAAACGTAACTTTTGTTAACTTGGGTAATATTAAACTACTGTTAAATACTATTTATGTATAATATTATGTGTACTAAAAGCATAGTAAAACCTACTGATTTTTTTTAATGAAAAGGAAAAGAAAGATAAACAATCCAACAAAACTGATGTCATATTAGGTGACCTTGATTCCGAGATGACATACAATCACGTGATTATTATCATGAGTAACGTGTCCTTCATAGATACAATGGGAATCAATGCAATAAAACAGGTGAGAGTTCAGTTACATGTATACCCATATAACTGAATATAATAATAAGGGCCGCTGGAGATGGGGGAGGGGAGGCTGAGGGGTTGCAGTCACCACCTAATAATTTTCGTAAATATGTTTTTTTTTTAAATTAATTATTGAATTATTCCCCGGCATATTCTGTTCCGAAACGTGAGCAGCCCCCAATATGAATTTCGTTCCAACGCCCCTGATAATATAGTGTAGCAAACCATGTATAGCTATATAATTTTTATATTATTTGGACTAGAGTTTCTTTAAACTTAGTGATAACGTAACAGTTAATTTAGTGGCGTTTTTTAAAGTTTATTACCGTATATTAAGTTTTATACATCGCTTGTTATTTAAATTTTGCTCAATGTGGGTTTTTACAAATTTTGAAATTATGTTTGAAAGACAGTGTGACCAAAAATAGCCTTTCTCTCCTAAACAAAATATGTTTATTCAACCACATATTGAATTAATCAAACAATTTTCTTTTTTATTAGGTTGTCACAGATTTTAATTCTGTTGATGTTCGCGTGTCGTTGGTAGATTTTTCTGGTGAGTAAAGAAAACAGAATTCTCGAAGAGAGAGAGAGAGAGAGAGAGAGAGAGAGAGAGAGAGAGAGAGAGAGAGGGAGGGGCGGAGACAGTGTGTGTGTGTGTGTGTGTGTGCGTGCGTGTGTGTACATGTGTGTGTGTATATATGCGTGTGCGTGTATGCGTGTGTGTACTTGTGCATGAATGATTGCACTATTATACATTTGAAACAAAACATGGAAATAAAATAAAATATATAAATATGTTATAGTTATACTTCATGACAAATGGATAGTTTTATCCTGAATGGCATCACCACTGTTTTGTCAGTGATTTTTAATCATATTATTTCATACAAAATCTAAAATGTTAAAAACGGAATATATAATTTATATAGTATGTAATACTAGTATCCTATTTCAGAATCTGTGCTGGGAATTTTGCATTCCTACGGTTTCGTGGAATCTATGAAAGAGAACACTTTCTTGACAGTTTCGGGAGCTTTAGACACAGATCACAGCACGAAACTAGAATGACCTTAAAAAACCTGTTAAACATATTACTATATCAATTTGATTTATGTACATATCACTATATCAATTTGGTTTATGTACATATTACTATATCAATTTGGTTTATATACACAATGAACTTATGTACCGGTGCATGGTTCAAATTCTGGCATATTCTAATTAGTAAATATGGCAGCTACTCACTTGATACAGGTAATGTAAAAATAATTATTATATATATGTATAGTACACGTCCTTTTTATTTACACCTCTATTTGCATGCAACTGTTAACAAATATGCCTTTTATGTATCTGGTTTGCTTTATGACAGATCACGAAGTATCTGTGATTGTTATGTATATATAAACTTGCTTTTTTTCTCTTTTCATACTTTGCTCTATCATTTAAGTATAGGTTGTACTACATATTTAATATTAAAATTGTGTAACAATGACAAAAAGAAATGAAAAAAAGGTTATATAAAAAAAAATTATTATGAAGTATTTTCTATTATTTACTCTCCTAAAAAATATTTATTATTTTATTAATACATAGCAGTGTATACTTTGAGTTTGTGTCTTATTTTTATGTACATGTATTAAAAAAAAAATTAAACGCATGTGTAAAACTGTCCTGTAGAAAACATTTCATATAATGGTTTTAGGTGATTTCTGAGTGAATGATTAATATTATGTGATGCACAAAGTGAGACTGAAATAAAATATCTGTCCTTCTGATAAAACTGGAAGGACATATTCTGTAAAGTTTGTATGTACTCGGACAACAGAACTGTTACTGAAAAATACCTAAATGATCACAAGACATTAATTCATGTTATCTTAGAGAATAATATTGGAAATTATCTTTCCTTTTTGTATGATATGAACAATAAATAATAAGTTCTAAATTTAAATAAGAAACACAGGATCATGTTCAAAATATCTATTTATTGCAAACAATATTGTTTTGATATTCTATGCTACAGATTAGCAAACAAATATACACATAATACTAAAAAAAACACAAACAGAAATGTCCAACAAATATGTCAAAATATGCTGAAAGTTCAACTTTCTAACATCAATAAATAAATTGAGCCAATCAAAAAAAAAAACCTTTTTCGTACATATAAAATAGCAATCAAAATATCTATAGTTGTGTAATAAAAATTATACCTCATCCTCAATATACAACAAAATGGTACAAGGGGAAATAATTCTTAATTCAGTTTTCAGTGTAAATTGGAACCACAAGTGAAAAAAAATGTTTTGATGGTTACTCAAAAACACAAACCAGATTTATTACATTAAAACAATAAACTGTATACTGTATATTATGAAATTAATGCAGTCATGTTTATTGATATAATATGAAAAACGTTATCCACATTAATAAATAACACACTTATATTTCTAACTATTGTGCATATGTGATAGACCATTCAAACAAAACAAACAGAAGTTAAAACATTAGTGCATCTTAATCATCATATACTATTAAAAATTACCAAAAACAACACAAGGCACAATTCACATCATGGGTGTGTAATAAAGTGTGATAATTTATCCAATAGTCTGGTCAGATATCCACGTTATGTAACTGACTTGATATTCATCTCCAGTATGTTATGCCGTCACTGTTGTCATTAGGAAATTAAGCGTATTTCAATGTTCTTAACTGAGTTGATCTCAGCAGTGTTTGTGGTCTTACTTTTAGGGAGTTACATTATGAGCTGATTTCTGTACAAACGTTTTGTTGAGAAAGTATACCAAAAGTAGGCCACTCACATTAATTTCATGTCACATTTTAGTTTGACCACCATCACCCACATACTTTTTGTGACACATTAATTTCATGATTACAGTATATAATATAATTACATATATAGATGTCAAATGCTGAAACAGAAGTAGTATTGCTCATGGTAAAATGATAAATCACTATTGAAAACAAATGTCAAACCAGATTTCTTATATAATAAATTTAAAGCTGGATATCAAATTTTGTTTTGATTGTTCATTTTAAGATTTTGAAGGAAAATCTGTGACAAAAGGACAAATAAGAACCAGACAGGTTAAATATTTGTATAATTCTGTATAATCTACCCTTAAAAAAGCAGCCCTGGAACTGCAACATGTATCTATAAATAGTTACCACTTCCAAAACAGGTTTACTTTGATATAGAAAATAATCCCAATTACCACACTTTTATAAACAACTATCAGCAAAATGGTATATTAACAAAATATCTCCATTAAAAATTTTCTAATATTAAGGTAGTATACTGAATATTCATGTGAATGTTCTGACAGAATAAATGCTCAAGGACATAAAATCTTGCAGAACTGTCATTCTATGAATTAACATTAATACCAGAATGATTTACTCATGGAACTATCAGTATCACATAACAGTTTCAAAATCCTGACTACAGAACCAAAACATTACATTGACTGTAGGCTCATCTTTATTATACAGCAACTCTGAGATATTTCAGTTAAAACACCAATGGCAACCACTGCAATTAAGAAAATGTCCAATTCTGATTTTGCTAAGGAAAAAATCTATCTTGAAATATATTTTTTTAGTCCACGGCAAAAAATGTGCTGCAGGAATGAAAAAGTCTGCACTAATCTACACAGCATTAGCGATTGCTGCGGCCAATTTCAGGGGTTGCAATGTTATGTGAAAGCAACATGCTTTACACTCAAGACTAGCTAGCAGGTGCTCGCAAGAATATTTTAATGTTTTATGTTTAGAAGCAGTGAAATCACAACTTGGCACACAAAGTTTTCACACAATTAACAACACGTTTTCCTCACAAAAAGTGTTCAAGTATGTCTGTCATGGAAACTACCAGGAAGCTTCGTCCAAGATAGAATTCTGTTGAAGGTTTGATATCCCAAAGGTAAAGAAGGTCATTTTTGTCAGTGAAATATTTGAGGATAAAGTGGTAAACATCCTAACCTCTGAAATTAACCCATCAAGTGTGATGAAGAAACATTTCTGCAAGTTAAATGCAATTCACAAACAGATGTGTAAGAATGCTGACTTATCCAGTAAGTTTGTATATTTAATATTGTAGTACCTTTATGATGTTCATCCACTTGCAAGTCCACTTGCATGATGGGTTGGGGGGTGGGTGTGGGAGGGTAGAAATGGATCCACTTTTCACACCTTTTTTCTTTGCCTCACTACGTTTGATATTTGCTTTTCTTGCAATCCTATTAGGACTTTCTGTGCAGATGGTCCCCACTAATATAAGATACCTTCCCCAATACAAAAAACTGGCGATGTCAACCTGCCTTTGAACAGTAGTATTCTTGTCATTCATGTCAGTAAGTATATACATCTAAAATCTTTTACTTACATTACCCGTCCTCTCAAACCATAAACACCCTCTCATTACAACCCATCTCAGATTCTAAATTATTAGTGGTAATGATATTCCAAATATGATTCATAATTAGAGGTTATGTTTGTAAATGAATAAATTAACAATCTGCTGCAAAGTTATACTTAAAGTTAACAAAACTAGACATAAAATAAAACAAAAAACTAGTCCAGTTATATAATAATTATGTATATGTAGCATAATGCATAAAATTATATAGTGTATATAAATGTATATTTGTGATGGCAACAATAAAGTCCAACAACAAAAAATCTAGCAAAACATGAATAAACTGAAATATAAAGATTGCACCATTGGTAAGATACATGCAAGCCATTACAATCAAATTGGGCCACAGATTAGTAAAATATAATACATCTCTATTTAAAATACCTAGTTGTGCGACAATGAGTTGCTATGTGACATCACATTTTGTATGCAACTGGTCCTCTGTAGTTACTTGTACTACCCATCACAAACATAGCAATCAGTGTGTTATTTAAAATAACAAAAACATAGGAATAATGATCAACTGGACTACTGCAGATGGGTATGGTGGTGATTTTCCATAAGCATACATGTTGATGCTGACATGTTTATGCTTAACACTACCGTGATAATCTTTATTACCTAAATTAGTATATAGGTAATAACCAGGGATGAGGAATGTAATTGTGAAAAAAGTCTGAAAACATAAGCATAAAGATGTGACGTCAGTGAAAAATCGAGATTCCCCCGCTAAAATAATTCATTATAAATGGTGCTTTATTACTCTTTGCAACTCTTCAGTGTTCACCGACAGTTTCGAGTGATTATTCAGTAAATAAAGTATAGGTTTTGAAAAACCAGCCTTACGTTCAACACAGGCTAACATTCACAAAAACTATGTAACCATTTAAAAGTCGGAATTCTGCAAATCCGCAGAAAATTCCCATCCCTGAATAAGAAAGAAATGTGATAAGATTTTAGATGAAATTTAATTATACACAGGCATGGCAGAACCAAGTAAACATTGGGGGAGGGGGGAGGCTAACAAATCTAGGCACAAAGCGCTGAGTTTCAAATGAATGCAAGGTTATGCTCCCCCTAACTAGAGCAATACTATCTCTCTTTCTCTCTCTCTTTCTCTCTCTGTTCCTCCCCTTAACTCAGCCACCCTTGTTCCACTATGCCCATGTATATATTATTTAGCATAAACAGAAGTCATATTTTCAACCATCATACCCAATCTACAATGACCAATTATGACTTAGACTGAAGTTGGTAACTGTATGTTATCATGCATGCACCAAATAATAAATGACCTTGAAATGATATTTCAAAATCAGTGGTCACAGAAACAAAAACAAATTGCATATATTGATTAGCTATGAAAACAAAGTAAATGCACATTCAATGACAATAATAGGAAATCAAACTGTAAATATGAACATACAGTGTTATCTTGATTAACTGTCATTTATAAATAAATATTTGGTTTCACTAACATAATAACAGATATTTGTGGAATTTCAACTATTTCCAAGAACTACCTTTTTTTGCAATGAAATATTCATGTTTTATTTATTATATTAAAAATATATTCAAGCTAACATCCATAAATACTAATGACTTGGAGTATTTTAAAAATATCTTTTTACTCTCAGTTTGAAGATTATATTAAAAGAATTACAAAAATATTTTTATATTATGATTCTGAACACATTTTTGACATTTCTCATCAAAAGATTAAAAAATTTTTTTATCAAGAATGTGTTTATTGAACATTATCAATACCTGCATAACAACACCATGTTTACAACTGAGGTTGTTTTTTTAAAACAAAAGTAGCATGTTTGAAGTATTTTTAATTAGTTGCACTATATAAAGCAGATAATTCTTCTTAAATTAAACATGACATTAAAATCATATCTACTCTAACTGCAGACAACATTTCTGTATATCTGATTTGAAATCATTATTCTTAAGAAAATACAGTATTATATCTTAGTAATTATAAAATAGCTGTTTGAAGGTTAACTACTATGGGTAGGGTTCAGTCTGCATGTTAGTCAATGGCTGCCTTCTAAAATGCAATAGAAACTGGTACAATAAATTAGGCTTAGGCCTTAAAATAATGCATCTACATTTGTTTAAAATAGAATATAGCAGACATGTAAAGTATTTAGGAAACTGATAATAATATTATAAAATATTTGAGAAAAGACAGTACTATTCTACATAAAGTAGGTACATGTACATACATGTACATGGGACTTGGGTCAACTTTATTTTTAAAAGTGTACCAAATTTTTACAAGTGTACCAAGAGTACTCACCTATACCACAGTCTTAAAATGACTAAAATTACTCTCAGCTTTAGTATTAATAAACCCTCAGAGGGTTTATATGTTTACAAAGATCACAAGTGATTAATTTGTGAGTCTTGGTATATAAGGAATCCAAAAGTATTCTCCTTTAAAAGATATTAAATATAAAAATAGATCATACTACTATAATTATAATATTATTTTAAATAAAATATACCAGCTAGACAGTATGACTGGTATGAGTTTAGAGTCCTGTATTTGATACCAGCAAAATATTAACACCAGAATATACACACATTTTTATAAAAATAACCCAACACCTGAAAAATGGCAAGATTCAAAATTTTCAACCAAAATAATTATCTCTCACAAAATACACAGCATATTAACAATAAAGATTTGTTCATTATGTCATATGTGCCCAGGTTTATATTTGTTTTAAAGTATCTATCAAAATACAAAGTAAGTTGAATAATTTGAGCAAGATTTTTTCCTATATTACTGCTACAAAATGTTTTCAGAAACAGTTTTGTGAAGAATCAGTATATTATTTCAAACAAACAATTGATGAATGGAGCACAGAATACACTTCTTTTTGTTCTGTAAAATTTGTAATTTCAAGTCTTTTAACAAAATTCAAAAAATACATATATACAAATAAAAATACTAATATACACAGTACAATATTTAAAAAATATTTATTTGCAACAGGAAAAAAGAAATAAAAATAGATATTTTTGATAACAAAACGTAAGCTGACTAGTATTACAAAAGGATTCTTAATATTTAGTCAGAGAACAAGTGTCATGAAAAAAGGTCCCATGAAATTTTGGTGATGAAAGCAATCCACCTATTTAAATATCATTGGTATATAATATCTTATAAAATTAACTTTTGATGGCACTCTGAGAAATTGCACTGATTGCTGCCCGAGCCGCCATTTTGAATATTTTGCACTCAAATGCTATAAAACAGAAACATATACACTATCAGTGAGTACCAGTCTCCAGCACAAGTCTGCAGTCATGGATATTGTCTGATGCAAATCTGTCATTTTGAAATGTCTCACAGTAACAAAATAGATATTGTTGGTCAGTTGTTTTATCTTTTAAAGAAGAAAAATATATTTCCATGTAAAATCAACTCCATCCATCTGAACATAGTCAAAACTGAGCTAAGTGGAATAAAATGCATCCATTATTAATAGTGTGTTAAATGCTATGATCATTTTCTTTAATTTCAGGTACAAATTGATTAATATATAATGTATTTGACCAGCAGAACAACTATAAGTACCTCCAAGCCAGCACTGCTGTAATAGGATACTGGCCTTTCCCAAAACATTTGATTGCTGATAGGAAAAAATGCTTATCCTTGAATGAAATCTTGTATTTAATATTGGCTAATTATTATTAAAAAACAACCCTATCTACAGCACTATATTTTTAATCTTATAAATAAACCAGTGGATATGAATAGAGGCAAATGGACTTGAATAAGTGAATTCTTTTGCCATGTCTATGCCTCTGTCCATGAATAGAAACAACTCACAAGATTACACTTTTATGTTACTAGAAACACAATTCACTGCTTCCATCTAATATGGACTATCTAAAAAAAAACGTTAATGCCATCAAATCAATAATATGTAAATATATATGTCTAAGAAATAAAAGGACTAAAATAAAACTAAAATAAACTAGTATATATGTTATTTATATACTAGAATCTGCATGACTATGATCATCTGCAAACTGGACGTGACTAGGGTTGTGATTAGCGTCGGGTGTCGGTTGACTGCTGGTCAATTCTGTGACGGATTTTGGGATAGTAGCACCATTAGAAGACGCTGCAGCTACTGCAGCATCCAATGTCATGTACATGAGATGTCCATGCTTTTTGATAAAATCATTTGATCTCAAAATGCCCATAACTCTCTCTGAAACAAAAACACCATCATTAATTTCTCAAAATTACTTTAATTTAATACATTGTAATTAATGGTTTATTTTAAACTTTTAAAACAGATTCCTCTCCAGCTTAGTAGCACAGTTCATCATCATCAGAATTATTTATTAAACGACACCCCCCCCCCTTCCCCGCACCCCTCCAGTACAAAAGCAAATACTGACTATTAGGTGTGATTTATCATGCATCATGCCAAATATCAAATTTATTTTATGAAAAAATGTGAAATTATTATAAATTTGTGATGGATGGCCAGAAACGACCTCTACAGAGCTAATTAACAATATGGTGGAAATAAAGAAATGCTTACCTCTTGCCTTAGCTATAAAAACACGAACGTTTATATCTTCAAACTCAGTTATAACCTGTAAAATAAAATGTATACTTTGAATTGTTTTTCCAAATGTTTTATTTAAGTACACAGGACTCATCTGCAATAGAACTAAGTCAAAACAAGGGGCATATTGGATTTGAAATCAAATCACAAACTATCAACTCTAAAAGAATATCTAGCAGAATGCTCTAACAGTCTAAAAATAATTTAATCATTCTTAAGAAGTTACACATACTGAAATTTAGATTCTTCATCCTTTAAACTCTAATTGTTTGAATCTTAATTGATTATGACCACACTGAATAAAGCCAAGTTAAGACATTAAATTCATATTAACATTTAAATTAAAATTACATTTATAACTTTTTCTAAACTATATTACTAAACAATTATTAAAATAAATTTGTGTTTATACTGGGTAACTACTACTTGAATCTAAACTATATTACTAAACAATTATTAAAATAAATTTGTGTTTATACTGGGAAACTACTACTTGAATCTAAACTATATTACTAAACTATTATTAAAATAAATTTGTGTTTATACTGGGAAACTACTACTTGAATAAAGCCAAGTTAAGACATTAAATTCATATTAACATTTAAATTAAAACTATTTTCATAATTTTCTGAACTACATTACATCCTATTATTTAAATAAATTTGTGTTTATATTAGATAACTACTCTGCTGCATTTTCAACTCACTGTATGGAGGGCACTAACGCCCATCATATCAAGGAAGGTAACTCCAGACAAATCCAGAATGATACACTGTGGCTTCGAATTCATTATTTCTGCTTCTTCTACACTGTATTGTGTCACACAGTTGCTCTGAACAGCTTCATTCTGCAGATCAACGAAAAGGTATAAAATAAAAACAGTTGTAATTACTGTGATTATTACTGTATATCACTACTGTTATTATACATATTCCAATTAAATTAATTCTATTAAAACACTGTCATCTTTCTTGCACAAAATAACAAGATACATTATGGTAATCCAAATACATCCATGTAAATTTCAATCCAGTGAAAAATACTATTTCTGACTAGTTTTGTTTACAAACATATATTTTTTAATATAAAGGAAAGGATAGTTTGTTTAACTGCCTATTCATCAGCTATTGGGTTTCGGACATATGGTGTTTTGCGACTAATGGTCTTTAGAGGAAACCCACTAATGCCATTCAGGTTACTCTTTTCTGATAAGCAGCAAGGGATCTTATAATTATATATCCTTTTCCACAGACAAGACAGCATATACCATGACCTTTGATAAATGCATTGTGGACCACTTGTACGTGCAAGTATATAAACCTGTCCACTGACCTTTGTGGAGCACTCACTAGGTTGGAGACAGTATCAAGATTCAAAATCCCATGCCTCAACTGAGATTAGACCCTAGTACCTACTGGCTTAAGCACCGTGCCACCGGGGCCAGAATATTTTAAAATATCTTCACGATTATCACCAAAATTATATATGTTTTCTCATAGAAATTACACAACCTTTGGTAAACCAGTTATGGATGACTGGTTGGTACCCACTGAGGCTTGAGGAGCACTCCGAGTTGGAGCCAATATTGACATTAAAAAATTCATGCCTTGACTGAGATTTGATCCCAGTACCTACCAGTCATGAGTAACAGCTTAATCACTGCAGCACCAGGGTCAGTTTTTAATATAAATAGAGGATATTATATGAGTGTCCATGACAGACGATGTTTATGACACGAGTGCCTAAATTATATTTCCTGAGCTAGAGTGTCCATCACAGACAATGTTTACGACACGAGTGACTAAATTATCATATTTCCTGAGCGAGAGTGTCCATGACAGACAGTGTTTACGACAGCAGTGCCTAAATTATCATATTTCCTGAGCAAGAGTGAGGGAAATGCGATATGTTACGTACGAGTGATGTTTGTTCATTGATGTCTTGAAAACCAAATCACATCCCATTTTAAAATGATGTCATATTTACACGCCCATAAGTAAAGAGCAAACATTTATCAACAGCTGTAAATTAAAAAAACATGTTTATACTAAAAAAGAAAACAAAGAAAATAATTGAATTAATTAGTAACGAGTTCAATGTATTAAGTAATAACAAGGAAACATTGTGTTTCTCATTATTTGCAACGAACCAGTCAAGCGTATTGTGGGTCTAGTGACGCAGTCACAACACTGCGATCTGCCACAAATTTTTATACTTACGTCATACTGGGTCTTTTATGACATATTTTTGTTTTCATTTCTGTGGAATGTCGTATCAGTCAATCAGAAAAAAATGTACTCTTACAAGAGCCAATCGTTAAACGAAAATGCCAGGAGGACATATGATTTTGTAATCTGTCCATCGTTATGCTGTACCTCGTAGGTAATAATTACAGGTATATAACCAAAACATGCTCAAACAAGAACACGTAACTAACCTCTGTTCTGGAATCAACGACTGCAACTGTCAGGCCATTTTTAACAAGACGTTTCTTCCACTTGATGGGGTTAATACCGGTCAGTCTTTGAACCTTCTTCACAAACATTTCACAGTTTGGGAAGTAAAGAGGTGCATCTAGTCTAATCACTTTTATACCTGGTGTTTCAGCAACCTGCATTAACAAAAACAGTTATCAGGATCAACTTTTATTACTACAGACAAAATAAAAACATTCCATGAATTATGTATTCCAGGATTCTAATTCAACATTGAAAAGACACCCAAAACAGTTTCTATCTTCACATGTAATATCAAATTAACAAGTCTTAGAACTACCAGTACCCATGGCAACAGCTATATTTCCAGTGGGATCATATTGTAAAATAATTCTGGACCTAATTAATTTCATGCAATACATTGTTGAAGATTTAAAATAATAATAATCTTATTCATGATAATTATCAACATTTTCCTCTTCATACAAACTGAAATTTCTTTAAAAATTAGTATTTTATGTGTATAGTGAACATTTGAATTCTCTGTGCAAATGGGAAAATGATGAGTTTGTGATCAATTTCGTTAGGTATTTTTTCAAAGTATTTCTTAGTATTCAGTCACAGAACACACAGACTAATCTTTTTAATTACATGCAGCAAAACCTTTTTTATAAGCACTTTTCTACACAGAATAGAAAAAACTACAACCACAATTAATATAGCCAGTGTTCTTTTATAAGCTGTTGTATGATAAGATATTTATTTGATTTTAAATAAAGATCTAGCATGACTTACCTGTTTGTAATATTTCAGTGACCGGTATTCAGATGAATCACTCACAATACCAATAGTCATTGATGACAAACTGCAACAAAAAATTAAAAACATGTACACAATTATAAAAGGAGAAAAAAATATGTGGCTATTAAGTTATATTCAGATAGAGACATAGAAAGTGCCATTGCTAAAAGCTCTTACAAAACTGATCTATGATAGAATTTTAAAGCATTTTTATCATTATTGGGTATTTACTTTGCTATTATTTGAACAAAATTGCCGTCGCAGTTTCGAGGGCTGGATAATGAATGCACTAATACTAGTACTCATACTCACATCTGTGTCCTTACAACGACTATAAACAGTGAGACCAAAATACCAATCAGCAAACCAATGTCAGTATCGAGCAGAACACATGCCAAGAACGTCAGAATCCACACAGTCTGAAATTTAATATCTTTTATTAGTCAAAGACGTTTAAACAAAATTATAGTTGCAGTTTTGAAAAAAACAATAAGTCAGAAGATAAACTATCACATATCAGTTTATATAAAAGTATTTTTTCAAAATAAATATAGTGCACTATGTCAAAATTGGATCCATATGGGATCAAACTAACAATGAGTTTTATGGTAATATAAATATAATTTTGAACCAAAAAAAGTATATGTTTTAAACAGATTGTCAGATTAAATAGATTCATAGGCAGATCAAGAGGAGAATCTAAGGTGTCTGGATACCCCTCTCCTTTAGCCACCACTTTTGTACCATTATAATTCAGTCATAACTAATTTTGGACCCCTGTTCATTATTGAAAATCTTACAAATACCTTTGGACTCCCAAAATTCGTGGATCTACCCCTAAAGATAATTACTGGTTAAGATAGGGTCAAGTAAAGAAATAATTTTCCTAATATTTAACACACATACTGCATACTTCAATATTTATAGGACAGGCAAATATGAGTCATTCTCGAATACATATTATCTATATAAATATATAACAAGATGACTGTATAAATAAATCAATAATATATAAATACATACTGCTTCAAATACATTTGAACAATACAAACATAAAAGGTGTAGAATACTAACTTACACAGTCGTATGGTGATTTGCGCCACAATGCTCTCAAAGTGAAAAGCTTCATAAACATTCCACGCAGGTTCACAATAATAATACTTGCCAGCACACACTGAAATATAAACAGTTTCACATGTTAACAATGGCATTAGCAATTTGTTATAAAATATGTGAACAGATAGCAAAAATGAGACACAAAATTTTGAAAAAATGTTTGAAACTTTGTGAAATAGTTTGCTGAACATCAAATAAAACAAAAATTTAAATTTCTGACTTTTAATATAACTTCTTAAGCCCTTAAAAATTTAAGTTATTTTCATGATTTCTAAACATCAGACAAAATATTATATACACAATTTTATATTTTAAAATGGCTACCATCTGTATGTATTTCTAACATGCAAAACAAATGGGCATCAAAGGTTACATGATCCAAAATTATATAAAACAATCACGAACTACATTAAATTTTATGCATTACATCACATACTTGTGGTCAAACATTTTTTTTTTAAACTAAACAGTCCGTAACATACATATTAATGAGTAAACATGAACATACCAGTGGTAATGCATACAAGTACGGCCCTATGACCATGATGACCAGCAATACAACCGAGCAAGCAACCAGTGATGTCACCTGTAAAACATAAATCACAAATCCACTGCTGTCAACTTTCAACAAAATATCACATTTTAAACAATCAGAAGGATTATGGTAATACCAATTAGTTGTTTAAAAATGTTAAATTAACAGTTAAGGAAGATTGCAAATGTATCCAAAAGGCACGTACACAACATAATACATGTGAATTTTTAAAATTGTTTTTATTTTTCCTAGGAACTACTTTATAACCTGTATGGATAGTGTGGTGCAAAGTAACTCAAAGTGTGTAAAGTGGTTCCAGAGATATTAGAACATTAATTTTAAACATCTCAAATCATATAGCCAAGAAAAATACTTGTCAAATACAATAAATAACAGACAGAGCCATCTTTATCATACCAGTCAATGAATAGGATGTGAAAACTCAAAAGAGGTCAAATGAGGGAGATCAAGCCTAGAACCTCTTGTACACCACCTCAACTGAGCAAAACCCTATACCTCATACAGAGGTTGATATGCAGTAATATGAAAACAGCAAACCTAGAGTCCTCACAAAGCAGCTGAGTTCCCCAAACATGATCTTAGTCCAAGATTTACTAAAAAAATGGTAGTTTTGTATGTGAGACCCATTAAATTTCAATGTTTATGAGGAAACTGGGTTCAGCAAATCCATATGTCATCAGTGGCTATTAGGTGTTAAAACACATAGTGTTTGCAACTCATGGTTTTCAGAAGAAAAAAACACTACTTTCCAAATAGCAGCATAGAATCTTTGAAATGTGTTTTCCCCACAGAGGACAGCACATATCATGGCCTTTGCTACACCACTGCCTGGAATGAGAAACAGCCCAAATGGATGTGCTGAAAGGGATTGATTAGACAAACCATTGCACGTCAGATGGACACTCTACCCTGTGAGCTACATCTTATTCTAAAACACTAAAGGAATCCTGTCACTCCTGGAAAGAAAACCAGCATCTCCAATAAGCACACAACATGCAGAGAATACCTACCTGAATGTAACCACCAGCTCTCTCCTGCACTAAGCTCATCATATACAGGCCGACAGATGGTAACCTGAAAATGAACACATGATCCACGCCATGCCCGATGCAAACATCTCCTGTAAAGAAAAGACCATTTTCTACAACTACTAAGCATGCACTAGAGAATTCCTACTCAGATACACCCGCCTTTTCCATCCAGCGATACAGTGGCCGACACCTGGTAACCTGCAAACAATCAAAAGATGATTCTGCAACCCCTGATGTAACTATCCTGTAAAGAAAACAACACTTTCTACTACTACCCAGCATGCAGTTGAGAAATCCTACCTGAGTGCGGCCACCGGCACCATCTTGCACAATGGACCGTGATACTGAGGCGGCAGTGAAAAAGCCAGAAAAAATTGAACACACTGCACAGGCCGTCCCAATTGCAAACATTTCCTGAAACAAATATGTCCATGGCATCAGCATATTTCTCATGAAGGTCTTTCTCGAAGAAAACTGACTTAAAATTAGTTATTATTAACAGAAAAGACTGATTATGTAACTAAAGTATGTGATAGTTACGGTATGTAAGGATCCTCATTTTTTAAGGAAATAAAAATAATAATTCATATTGAAAATAAAGTGAAAATTTTACTATTAGGTATGAGTCTATAATATTTCTGTAGAAAATAGAGCATGCTTTTGGTTTAATTTACATATTACTTAAGATTGTTTGCTGAGAATATCCATTTTCAGCAAAGCCAATAATTATGTTTCATGTAGATGCATGAAACTAGGCCACAAATATTTAAAAAAACAACATTTTAATCAAACACTTTTGTTATATTACACATTGACATAAATTACACACAAATGAAAAACACTGTCTGTCCATATACACACATGTAAGTTGAATAGAATGACAATGAATATAATGATGATAGTCAGACATGCCTGAAGTCCAGCTAGAAGCCCTACCTGATTGGAATTCACTTTGTAGTTGTGCTTGATACCCATTGTTTTTGCCATGGACACCGTCTGTGCATATACACACATGTAAGTTGTATAGAATGACAATGAATATAATGATGATAGTCAGACATGCCTGAAGTTCAGCTAGAAGCCCTACCTGATTGGAATTGACTTTGTAGTTGTGCTTGATACCCATTGTTTTTGCCATGGACACCGTCTGTGCATATGCCACCAAGGCAATGATCATACCTTCTGCTATGTAGTCCTTAGCCAGCAAGATGTTTGGCAAACGAGGCACAGGAACCCTGCAACAGAAGAGGTAATACACAACTGTTAAACTCAATGGAAATGTCACTCAAATATTTCTAACAGATACAGTCAAACCTGTCTTAAACAGCCATCTAAATGGTTTAATGGTCTAAAGTGGTCTTTCGAGACAGGTGGGTGTTTAATACAGGTTCAGTTGTTTTATATTACGTGTCCCTTTAAGACATTTAATAGAGATGGTTGTATGCAAGCCAGAACAGAGGTGGGTTAGTTGGGATGGGCCTATGATTTTGAGGGGCCTACACCCCTTGATATTTAGTACTGATTACAAAAATACTGAATGAATATTGGGGTGCCTACGTTTCCCATCTGGCCCAGACCTATTACCAGCTTTGCACAGGCCTGGTTGCATGAATAGTTTTGAGTGTATATTTATTTATAACCACCTTATACAATTTAAAGGCATTCTGTTAACATTTTGGTGCCTGTTTTATTTAACAGTAATTCAGGATGTTAACTAGTCAAAGTCATGATGAAATATTGTAAGTTGTAATGTATTTTTAAAACAATTTAAAATAAATGGGCTCTAGATTACTCCGTGTAAAGGACGTCTGGTCAATTAAAACCCCAGTAATGTTGAAATTATTATTCTAACTTTTATGAATTATAATTTGTAAGTTGTTCTTTAAAGTCAAGAAATGAGAAAATCAATATGCCTGAAAAGTAATAAAAACACTTACCCAACAGGAATGTTGCCAACCACTTTAACATTGTAGCTAACTTGAAAATGTCCAAAATATGAAGCCAATGTACCTGCTATTACCTACAGATAAGAAGACAGGAAACAAATTTATAATACACTGTATATAATAACTAACAGTATGTATAGTGTATAATATGATATTGGTAATGAAAGATACAACAATAAATCTGTTTTAGGTACTATCAAAAGCAACAGCACTATCCTGCAAAATGTCAAAAAAGGAATTTAATTTTAAATATCAACATGATTGGTTAAAGGAGGAAAACAAATGAGCACAAATATAGATTTTTAATTAATAAATTATTATAAATTAATATTAGGTTTAAAAGAACATGGATAATACTAATGTCACATATACAATGTAAATTTTACACATGTATCATGTTTTCTATAAAGAAATATAATGTGCTATATCATGATAACACCAAATAGAAGACAATGACAAACAAGTAAGCTATAGCCCTCATACTTTATCAGTGGTGGATCTAGAGGCCCCAGGAGCCAAGCCCCCTACCTATATTTTGAGATATAAATAACATTCTTTTAATTATTTTTTATTTTTTTTAAATACGAGACTTCTTTAGGCCCCTGGATAATAGATTTTCTGAATCCAGCTCTTTTCATGCAAAATTCTCAAGTAAAA
>JAULBS010086365.1:11391-33872 GCA_032355785.1 Symmetromphalus regularis | reverse complement strand
AAGGAGAGTAGGAGGAGGAGATACTTTAAAGGAACTTGTTTTGTTTTTTTAAGTGGAATGTAGACAGCCAAGTTTGCAAATAGACCAGTAAATGCACCGCCTGCCACCTTGTTTTGAAAAACACTGTGTGTGTGTGTAAATATATATGTGTATATATATTATAATGTTTACTTGATACCACCAGAGGCTACACTTTCTGATTAGCAACAAGAGATCTTCTATATGCAATTTCCCACATGCAGGACAGCACTTGCCATGGATGTTGTTCGACCAGTTGTGAACCACTAGTTGGAACAGGAAATAGTCCAACCGGATGCTTCAGCTACATCCCACTGAATTACGTACAGAAAACAAAAGTCTGGTAATCTCGACAAAAAGAAAACAGCTAAATGCAGAGTACTAGTTTCACCTGGAATACTTAATAAATCAAGAAGCCTGTTCCACACTGTTACTATATTAGGTTTTAAAGATAACAAAAGTCACTTGACAGGAAAATCGGAGTGAAGATCAATACTGAGAAAAGCTTCAGGAACTCGACAGGTTCACATCAAAAAATTCCACCGTATCTTTAATACCCACACAAATACACACATGCTATCAGTCTGTGTTTACTCTCAATTGTTATCTATGCAACAGACATACTTAAGATAATTTACCTGACTAATGATCAGTTTAATTAGCAAACCATACCTATCTCACAGAAACACAAACAATGACTAAGCATGGTGGTGGGTCCACCCCTGACCAACCCACGCATACACACCAGGCATTACATGGAACAGATTATCTCAAGGTTATGTTCTGCTCCGTTAATGCTAAATTCCATAAAGCCTACACAACAAAACTGTAAAAAAAAAGAACACCTCTAAACATTCCATATTAAATTTCAACTATTAAAATTATAATAACCACCCATTAAACTATACATATATATTCTATAAAATTATACAAACCGTAACTTTTGTTCATGTATCATATGAATAATATATTGTTGTCATGGTAATACAAATGAAAGCATAAAATATTGAAAATCATTTTATTTTGAAGAGGTTGAGGTTTTTTGGTCATATTATCTATCATAAAGGCTTAAAATTGTTTGAAATGTATCACAAAAGATTCAAATGATAACACAAAGCCTGTGTGAACGAACACATGCCTATGACTTACCTAGTATGCAGAAAAAGTGTACAGACTGAAGCACAGTAGCAGAAAGAAAAAACATGCAGCCACGTTTTATATTATAGAAATAGTAGTGTGCACAAAGTTTTATGTAATACAGCAGCTTGCTTAGAAGGGACTACAAACTGAGTGCATTGATATTGAGTGAAATGTAGGCTGGCTGAACCATCAAACATGTGTTGCCAGTACTAAGCATGTGACAATAAAACAAGCTTTTAATAATCTAACCACCACTGTGTCATTTCCTTTAAAGCTCTATAACAGACTTTACATGTATCTCTTTGTTGCCTGAACCATGTAGAACAACATTCATGTAATAAGTCAAATACAGGGTACAAATTTAACAAGGAAGCTGCACCCTGCTGCTGTTATGCTCAAAGGCCAATTAAAATTTGTGAAAACTACAACCAGCCCCACAGTATATGTGTACTCAGGTGTCCGCTACATGGCAATTTTTCGTCAACAGTTCAACCTCGATTCTAAGTTTAAACTATGTCCACACATGTTAAAAGAATGGGTTGAACTGTAGATCATGGCTGGACCGTCAACGAGAAATTGGGCCTAAATGTCATAAGCGAAGGCGGGCCCGCCATCTCTTAGACTTATTTGGAATACGCCCGCCATCCAAAATCACAAGTTACACCATCGTCTTGAATACATATACAAAGACATTTTTGAAGTACATGTACCCTGCAAATCTTATAAGTGGAATCAGTTGTACCAATTCCCTCCATCCCTTTCCTGAAAACTGGGGAGATCACTGGTACTGTATACATTATAATTAAGCAAGCCAAAAACAAATTCGGGGCTTGAAAGAATACAGACTAATTATTTTAAATTAATTTCACTACATGAGATAGTGCTGGCGTGTCTTTTAAACTGTAATTTCTTACAAAAAAGTTGAAGTCTTTATGACAAGACTAGCAAGTCTTTAAAGTGATATCACAAGGTGTCCAATAATTTTATATCTTTCAGTAATACACCACACAAATACAATCACACACTTAAACAGTATAGTTGTTTTACCTAGACTGCCACTTTTGGTAATAGCCATTTTGTATTTGTTAACGATATGCACAGTGTATACAATATACATTTATACCATTTACACAAGTCAAAGTAGACATCATTGCTACAAAATGATACAGGATTATTTGTTATATATGATTTTATGTTAAAATATATAGTAATTCCTCAAACGATATTGTTCTGCTGGCTGCTTGTGCTTTTATCTTTAGAAATAATTTTAAAATTCAAAATTACTGAAGTGGCAATCCTCATAAAAAAAGGAAAAACAACGATCAGTAACCAAACAGCAAAGAAAAAAAGCATGGGATTCAAATACCAAAAAATACATAGAAATCATAATGGGAATCAAATATCACCAGCAAGAGTTCAAGTAATCAAATACCACAAGAAGCAAGGAAATCAAATACCTCAAGAAGGGAATAAAATACCTAAAGAAGAAAGGGAATCAAATACCACAAGAAGTAAGGGAATCAAATACCACAAGAAGTAAGGGAATCAAATACCACAAGAAGTAAGGGAATCAAATACCTCAAGAAGTAAGGGAATCAAATACCACAAGAAGTAAGGGAATCAAATAGCACAGAAAGCAAATCACTAGAGCACACTGATATATTAATCATCGGCTATTGGATGTCAAACATTTGGTAATTTTAACACATAATCAAGAGTGAGCCAGCCTCCAATGAGTGTTGAAATACTGTCTTCAGTTTGAGTCCAATGCACTACCCCTGAACCACAGAGGCTCAAACATAGTAATCAAATACCACAAGATAAGAGGAAGTCAAATAGCATGGGAATTAAAAACTACAAGAACCAAGGAAATCAAATAACAATGAAATTAAATAGCACGGTAACTAAATACCATAAAAACAAGGAAATCAATTACCATAAGTAATAGGGAATTAAATAATACAAGAAAATAATCAAATACCGTAAGCAGGTAATCAAATATCAAGGAATCAAATACCATTAGTAGTAAGGAATTAAATACCACAAGAAGTAAGGAATCAAATACTTTAAGAAGTAGGGATAATTAAATACCACAAGAAGTAAGGAATCAAATACTTTAAGAAGTAGGGAATAAAATCCTAAGAAGCAGGGAATCAAATATCAAGAGAATAAAGCCCATCGTGGTGAATGAATATTTAATATGTTAAGAGGACATGCATCACTGCTTACAACCATTACTTGATGAGAGTTATAAATCATAAATCAATTTATTGGAGAACAGTTCTAAACAACAGACACAATTCATAACAAACGCAATGAAAATGACTGATAATAAAATAACTGTGCTCTCTGGTATGCCAATAAATTGTTAATCACTGCCCACTAATATTTGCCATCAACTTAATAAAATGGAACCATGAAAATTGTTATTAATAGCTTTAGAGATTTACTGTTTGATATTTTGTATAACAATTATTGACTTGCAACTGAAATTTATGTAAGATGTTTCCATAGCAACTTATAGGTGTGAAATATTGATAGGAAGAATTGTGAACAAAGACTGAAATCATCTTGCATATTCATCAATTTAAAGCATTAGACAGAGCATTAATACACATGCTACATAGCTCTCATAATATAGAACATGAAATTGTTTTATCAAAGATTATCTCATTTAATGTTTTTGCTATAAGAGAAGTTACTTTATGTTTTAAACACACAAAAAATGATACTGACAGCATTATTACGAGGTCACTATAGGCGAGTATTCTAGGTCCAGAAAGTCAAGGTATATTTGTATTCTCCTTCAGAAAAGTTGACACTTTTGGTTTGTTTTATTTAATGACACCACTAGAGGACATTGGTTTATTAATCATCGGCTATTATTTGTCAAACATTTGGTTATTCTGACAGTGTGAACCAGTCTCCAATGGGTTTTGAAACAATGTTATCAGCTTGAGAGTCCAACTATACCGCTGGACCAGCGAGGCTCGAAAAGTGAATACATACATTTTATTTAATGTTTTAACTACTACTTACATGTAAAAAAAATTAATGTTTCAACTGATATTTACAATTAAAAATGGTTTTCATGGCAGACAGTGATTGGGTTTAAGAATAGATGTCAAAAAGGGCATCATGATGTAATACCCTAGAAGTTGCTGAGATTAAAGCAATTCACAGGCATTTTGAATGTTCTTGCTTTTTTATGCAGTTCTGTAATTTCTGCCAGATGACATAAGTTAATGTTCTCTGAGCTGACTTTTATAACTTATCTATGATTTATCACTGATCAAGGACAAGCTGATATTAACAGGTGAAAACATCAAAGACATATAGTTTGGTTTCACACAGTTTCAGCTGCTAACAACTGTTTATAAACACATCTGTAAAATAGGATGTGTTAGTCTGTGTAACCAATAGTAATTTACCAGCCTGGTAAGTCAGTGGCACTTTGCTCAGTATCTGGAAGAGGATTCATCTGTTAGCTGAGAGATTATGGGATCGATCCTACTCCGTGGACATGATGAGTTTATCTAGGGGTGGGATGTGACACTTTTTTTAACATACAACGGACTGCTTTAACAAGGACCTTGTAAGACACACAATAAACTATCTTATTAGAGCTGTAATACACAGTTTTAACATACAGTGAACTGCTTACACAAGGACTTTGTAAGACATTCAAATTATTTTTTAGACAAAGCTGTAATAGACAGTTTATATAATGTTTTAACAAATATGGGATTATAAAATAAATTTTCTTTGTACACAAGGACTAGAATTTGTCTTTGTACACAAGGACTAGAATTTGTCTTTGTACACAAGGTATGAACTTAATATAGGATCTAACACTGCCTGTTTGTGTGCTTGTGATTCAATTTGACAAAAAACAACACTATGGACGAGTTACATTTCCATCACATAAAATTAATGTGGACTGCCTAGAAAAAACTAATTTATTTCCAACCCTAGAGATATAAACCAATTTGGTATAATATTACAAAATCAATCTGGTTAGATGATTGTTTATTTTATTAGTAACACCCCAGGCACAAACATAAATATTGACTATTGAGTATCATACTGGTTCAAAGAGATGTCAGTTTAGACAAAAATAGTCTACCAGTTTGCAGGTTTAGTGAATACAAAGTACTATTAACTAATGACAAAACTTTCACATTTATGAAAGAAGGACATTATTGTTAGTTCTTCAAACTTGTTGAATGTGGTCAATGTAATGCAGCCAGGTATACTTTATTATTAGAAGGTCGTGCGAGCAACACCTGTTGCCATTACCACTTGATATTAAATCAATGGTGGAAGTTCTGCCTAAGAATTAGTTTGCATAAAGCAACAGATGCATTTTGATCAGGTGCCAAACAAACACTACAATACAATGCACTTGTCCTTGGAGCATAGATTGACATACAGTATAAATAACAATTGAACATAAACATTTTTAAGCTGGAAAAAATAATTTGTTTAAAATTCATTTCCAACAAATCAATAAGATAAAATATAAATGTTTAAAATACAACTGTTATGTAATTTTTGATAATATGAATTTGTATAGTGTGCAAAGGTAAACAATTACATTTTGAAAAATTATCTAAGAAATAAACAAATCTATGCACCTAGTCAGCATGTTACAAAAATTACATTTGAATTTCAAAGACGATACTCAAAAACTGAGCATTTAAAATAGGGAGGTGATGTGCACTGTTGTAAAATGGTCAAAGTGAAAGGAAAGTTGCCCAATGACAAGGTGAATTAAAAGATACCATCTTAAATAATGCATTTATTTGTGCTATCAAATTATCTTTATCTTAGTTTATGACCTTTAACTTGTTTTGTGTAGTATAGAAACCATAACCAAAGTCAAAAAAGTTGTTTTGTTTAAAAACACCACTAGAGCATTGATTTATTAATCATCGGCTATTGGATGTCAAACATTGGATGTCAAACATTTGGTTATTTTGACATAAAGTCAGGCAAGTGCAAGCCATCCTATGACAGCCAAAGTAAAAAATGTCAAATATGTAAACATGAAAATAATTAAATTATAAAATATTTTAAATTAGCCTGTAGCATAATGTGTTCTTAATCTTTTCAAAAGCAAAGTCAAATAATAAAATAACAGAATATATATACACACATACACAAACATATTTAAAAAAATCCTTTGTTCCCCGAAATGAAAGGAAAGTGAGAAGACAAGACTAATTGGCAAGGAAGAAAAACAGAGAACATGTAATGAAAGTGTCAACAGACAGATTTATTTGCCTTAGTTGCCTCTCTGTCAACAACTCTATTGTGGTTTATGTGAAACAAAATTATCTTGGCAAATCTTCCTGATGAGTACATACAATCCCAGAACCATAATTCTCTTCTGCCAAGAAAATACAAATAACAAATCAGTGGCAGATCCAGAAAATCATTTTAGGGGAGAGGTGAGCCCAATAATAAGATTCCGATTCCTCAGATTCTTTAATATTAAAATATTATAAATAATAATAATAATTAAAAATGTTTTTATTTAAATTGCATAATTTAGGGGACCCCCCTCTATTTCCACCACTGCAAATTCAATATGAGGGTAACAAAATGCACCAAGCATGTTTACGAGCCAATGAGCAATATTTTAAATAATGATTTAATAAAATAATAAAACATAGTACTTTTTTGCTATTTCCAAAACTCTCGTCTTTTTGCCTAGGTTCACGTAAACTAAAGTAATCGACAAAAATCCATGTTCCGAGTAGTGTAAACAGACTGTAAGCATGTCTTACTTACCTTTATCTCATCATATATTTGGTCATTTCTGTTCAAGATCTATATATATTTTTATAATTTGATGAGATTAGTGGAAAGTACATGTAGTTCACCTGTCCCTAAGGGCCATTTTGGGTGTTCTTTATCCCTTTGAGCCAGTAAGGAACATAAACTGAGAACAAGCCACCAACAGACACTACAGTGTTCCTAAAAAAGTGGACTCCCGACACCAGAACACATCCACTAAAGTTTCCCACTTTTCCAGGGCCAAAGACAGAACATCTGGCCATAGGAAACAACCTTAAAAGAAAAGCTATGTGGCAACCTGGCAGACCTCCAACTGGCAGTGAGGTTCATTAAACTGTATGAGACTAAAAATAGCACTAGACCAAAGGAAACAACCTTAAAAGAAAAGCTGTGTGGCAACCTGGCAGACCTCCAACTGACAGTGAGGTTCCTTAAACTGAATGGGACCATAAAAATTGCACTAGATCATAGGAAACAACCTTAAAAGAAAAGCTGTGTGGCAACCTGGCAGACCTCCAACTAACAGTGAGGTTCGTTAAACTGTATGGGCCTGTAAAAATAACACTAGATCATAGGAAACAACCTTAAAAGAAAAGCTGTGTGGCAACCTGGCAGACCTCCAACAAACAGTGAGGTTCGTTAAACTGTATGGGCCTGTAAAATAACACTAGATCATAGGAAACAACCTTAAAAGAAAATCTGTGTGGCAACCTGGTAGATCTCCAACTAACAGTGAGGTTCGTTAAACTGTATGGGCCTGTAAAAATAGCACATGAAAACAAGTGAGAAGAAGAGGATGTCTGACAGGTTTGGTTCCATATTTTTTATTATTTTTAAAATACATTATTTTATTTTATTTTTTTAAGACACCACTAGAACACATTGATTTATTAATCATCGGCTATTGGATGTCAAACATTTGGTAATGTTGACATGTAGTCAAGTGTGGGCCAGCCTCTTAACAGGTTTTGAACCACTGTCTTCAGCTTGAGAATCCGACATACTGCTACTGGACTACTGAGGCTCACTAATATATTATTTTAATAAATTACTGTAAATCATATTTTATATGTGAAAATAATTCTGCAAATTAACATTTTATAAAGCTAATTAAGACTAATGTTACTGTATAATACACGAAACAAATAATACCATGTATCATTAAAATATGAATAATAAATTTGACAAACTCATTACACACATGTCATTAACCTTCAGGACACTGCAGGCGACTTATCTCGCCGACGTCATGTGAACCCTTGAGTACTGGAGGCGACATATGTAGCCATTCGAACTGGCCCTTTAAAATTAGTATTTCCTGTTGCTTAAATGCATTATGGGAGGAAATGACGCAATACCTATATACACAGGATGTTCCCAATTACAAATGGCAGATTTTTGAAGCGTTAGGACTCCTTTATCGATCGAAATTTTCAGTGTAAGAGCGTTTTTTTTTCTAAAAGTTTTTCGTAACATGACGAGCAATGGCGGCGCAGGCTACGCAGAGATTTTGAAGAGCTAATTGGGAATAAATATTAGTTGGGGGTTTACTGAAAGTGAGGATGTTGATTCTGAATATCGGGAGCGAATCGGGAGAGAATTTTCAAATAAAAAATTTGAGTGACACCGAGTGTGAGGGCGAGAATATGATGTTGAATGTGAGCGATCCAATCATAAATACGAACTACCAAGCGTGGTTTACGTTTTTTTTGTTTGTTTATTTTTACACATTTCTAGACCGCAAGTCGTGCACCTACAATAAAAGCCCTTCACAACCCAAAAATAATATTAATTTGTTCATACCTTTATATTATTTATTGTTTTGTGAAGTTTTAAATTCAAAACATTTCACCAAAATGAGATGCCTCTTAAATAGATTTTTCTCAAAATTAATCCAGTTTTTTTGGGAAGTAACTCTTAAAAGAATTCAGTAGTCTAAAGGTTAATTAAGGCTTAGCTAAATTTAAAGTTCTATAATTCATTGCGTCGGTATTTCGTGATTAACATTGATTTATTAAGTGAGGATAATGTTTAGCTCTTCAAAATCTCTGCGTAGCCTGCGCCGCCATTGCTCGTCATGTTAAGAACAATCATTGAGAATTTTGTCATATTTATTTTTCAGGGTCAGGCCATGATGGTAGCAGAGCAAATATACTGTATAGAGAGAGCCTGTGGGAAGATTTTTCACCTGCCACCTACAGCTGACTTCCCCTGGTGTCCCGATGTCCATCAATCACACTGTAACCCACAGGTGTATTTAGCAGCCATCATCCATTATGTGATAAATTACTCTGAAAACCTCTACACTAGTTCCTCCAGTCTAACTTACCATTGTTTTTCATGTACTGTGTATAATAAAATCAATTGTACAATACAAATACCATTAAATGATTAACTCAGCAAGAACATATTTTGCTAAACGGGGTAAAATTCTGGATGGGATCCAGACATTTTCAGAAAGAAATAAAGGACAAAAGGTTATTGTAAAGATTTCATTTCTAAATACAGGGATTCTTATAGTACACAGAGTTGCCTGCATATATCTATCTACATAACAATCATGTGATTAACAATACAGAAGAAAAGATTTAAATGTGTTCTTGACATGACATACAAATCACAAGTTCACCGACTCATATTTCAAAGCTGAATATTTACTACATAAGTATAAGTACCAAAAGTATTTTATAATTGAATTTAGTTCTTTGTTAACACTTTTATTCAAATATATTCTGAGTAGAACATTAAGTTGACATGATGAAACATCAAACCATACTTTTAAAATTTAACTTAGGCATGTAATTATTTTTTTTATTAAATCAAAGGAAAGGATTGGTTGTTTAAAAACACCCCAGCACATTGTTTAGTTTGTGACTGTTAGGTGTCAGACATGTGGTGTTTATTGACACATGGTCTCTACAGGAAACCCTTTTTATAGGATAGTTCATCTGACAAGCACAAAGTGATCTTTTATACACTTTCCCACAGACAGGACAGCACATACCATAGCCTTTGATAAACCAATTTTGAGCCACTGGTTAGTACAAATGAGCCTTGTGGAATAATCTTTCTTGGATGGAGCTGGTACCGACATTAAAAATCCCCTACCTCGATTGAGATTTGATCCCAATACATACCAGCCATGAGACCAAAAGTGTAATCTCTACACCAATGGAACTGATGTATTAAATCATCAACAAATAAATTACAATTTCTGTTTTTTAAATGATGTAACATATCTTTAAAACTAAAATATACATAAATTAATATTCCAGAAACTAGATGAAGTTGATTATGCCTGCAGTTTGAGTTTGACTTTTGATTCCTGGTGGTCTGGGAACCATAGCCACTTTATTATGCATTCTAATTCTGCAATTAAGTTCAAATTATCCATTACATCTATTCGACTTATCTTGATATTTTTAATGCATTTCCACATAATGGTGGCCATTTTGAATCCAAGATGGTGGCTTATTGTACATAATTCATCAGACCACTAGAAATCAAAATGCAAAGTCAGACAGTATTTAAAAGTGCACACTCAACTATATCTACATGTAGTTCCTAGAGAACAAATACTTTTGTTTTGCCATGTGACTGAGCTTGTATCGTTTTTCAACATCAAACAATGGAGATTCAACATATTTCTCTTTCAAACAATAATAATAATAGGCTTTGCCAATAAAGATAAAATTACGCAGACAATATGCATATACTTACCCCTGTTTGTATGTGCAAGATTTCTGGCTATCTTAAGTGTGTTTGCGAAACCAAAAGATTCAGGTACTTGGTATTTGTCAGTATTAATAAGCAAAAAGCTTTAGACTTTCAGTTTCGCAGTTGGAACAGTGACTGCAAAAGCTTTCAGTCTTCAAAGCGTTGTCACACCATAAATTCTAGACCGTCAGCCTTCAGAAGCTGGCATCCAGAATGTGTTGTTGGGGAAAATGGCTGCCAATTTTATGTTTCCTGACAGTAGCTGACTGTAAGGCCAAGCACTAGGGCATCCTTTGTGTCTGCCAGAAAGGTATAAACTCCTGTGATTGCTCCTAACAGTAGTGTATTATAGTTACAACTGTTGACAACTACATTCTAGAAATATTAATATCATCCATGAATACATGTAAGATATGTATCTGTAACTTTTTTAAAAGTTAACAATCAGTTTATGACAATGTCAGCCCTACAGCAAGTTAATGATTATAAACAACGTTGTTTAGTAGGTCACATTCACCTAAATCTTGCAGGCAACAAAAACATTGTCCTTTTTATGTAACCAGGTTATGACTCCCAATAGCAAGTTTTATTTTTTGTGCAGCAGGGAGGGGGGGGGGGGGAGAATGTTGTTAAACAATAAAACAAGAAATGAATGTCCTAACTACATAATTATGAGAAAATGAAGCACTTATGATAGAATGATTATTTAATGACATCCAGCACAAAAGACAAATATCGGCTATAACAGTTAATGATATATGAAAAATTACTATGGAAATGTCTACTCACCAGAATTATTTGTAGAACATTCAGTTTTATTCAAGATTTCAAATTGGCACAGCATGCAGTGGTGACGGATTATGTATTAGTGCACTCCTGAGTGAAATGTTGAGTGAAATGTTTTGTGGAATATACACAAAGTTTTATTTTCATATGGAATATTTCTATTTCTAGATACTTGCAATTAGTGAGCCTAATTTTGTCATGTTTTAAATAAATGTTTTATATACATGGTCATGACATCCATTAATTTTAAAATTCTGTTGAAAAATTATTTCAATATGTTTGTTTGTTTTAGAATATATTCTGACAAGCTGACGTATGTAATACAGTATTCATATGTACAATAATGGCAGATGTTTTATAGAATGTGGAGGTTTTCTTTTGCCATTTTGAATTTCTACTAAAAAATAGTAAATGCCAGATTTGTTCAAACACTAAAAAATATACTTTGTTAATAAACAAAGTTTTCTGAGAAAAATATGTGGATGTGCAGGTGTAGTTGCAGAATTTCTGAAAGGAAGGGGGCGGGGGTTGTTCCAAATGTGAAGGATGGTATTTTGTTACATCGCTTAGTGACTGTCTTTCTGCTAATTAACCAGTCTACTGCTGCCAAATATAGTGGTGCTGTGTGTGATAGTATTGTTTCCCCTTAAAGGTTATGGTCTGTTTTCAAAAAGAGATTTTTTGGACCCTTGGACCCCCCCTGAATCTGCTACTGCTGTACATTATTTTACAGTGGCTTTATTTTCTGCTGTTTTGATTATTTTTAGGGTGTAATGAATATTTAAGAAATCTTATTTTCTTGTATGAGGCTCAACAAATGGATCATAAGAATGAAGCACAGATTAAATGATATAATACAAAGACGTTAAAAACCAAGTGAATAACATAAGATTGTCATATGTTACACACAGACTTAAAAAAATAAATCTTTAGCATGTAAAACTATAGCTGCAATGTTTCGGCTATGTCACATCCTGTACGTATGGATAACGAGAAAATTACATCTGTGAATGTGGTGCGGAGGTCCTGAGAATGGTAAAAACTCTTTAGTGATACAAATCTCAACACTACAACTCTGCAGAACGCTCAGCAAGACAGCAATGCCGACTGGATGCTTGAAACATATGTTTTATCACTTGCTTTGTTCTGCTCCACGCTCCAGCTCAAACAGCGTGGCACAATGGGGGAAAGTATCAAGTACAATCAATCACAGAAAATACAATTAAAGTCACCTGCATTCAATTACTACACTAGTAGCAACAAAGTAAGAACAGTAATACAAGTTACAAACGACCTTGAAAATACATCTGCTATATCTTATCTGCTCCAAAGGAATTACTTATTTTTACATCCATATAATTTAAAGATATTACTTTCATAAACTATTCTCAAAAATAAGATCTAATAGATTAACTTTTTAAAGATGCAGGTAACTGAGGTTTAACTTGAAGAACTTTGATAAATAAATGGTTTAAATGTGTTTTTGCTTTCAATAATTAAATTGGTGTTAAAGTCTCTCAAATTATCTGACCCGCAAAGTTAAACTGACCCATAAACAACGTTAATAACTGAGAAATATTTTTGTCAGCTTTCCTTTTTTTTCTAGAACTGACTACAGTTGCTTTCCAATAAATTTAAAAATCATTAGAACCTTCTGAACTTGATTAGTTCATCTGAGATCATAAAAAAGATGCCCATTTAAAACTTGTGGTTACAAAAATTCTTGTCTTCTCTCAAGTATCTATTTAATAGTGAAATGTTTTTAAAATATACATTTTAGCTCTTTTCTTTTTCTTTTTTCAGTGTTACATAAAATATTCAAATTAAAAAACAATTCCAAATGAAGTGTCTTCACACAACTTGCTGAGTCAACCTGTATTTTTATTCACTGATTCACTCTTGTAACCATGCATCTTCAACAGCATCATACAAACAGATTTCTAGGCTTTTTTCACCTAGGATTTTATCCATGCTTTGGGAATTGTACATTTTTCTCAAATTACCACATACTGAAGTCTTAGTGAATTCTGTGAAAACATTCTTCAATTATCACTTTCTAAAAGTACTGACTTACTAACTAGTAAAAAGTGAGTGAGTAACCATGACCTACATATTAGTACACGTAAGTGAATAACCATTGCTGTATTTTACACTGACGAGTTACTGGAGTATCATGTTGAAACAATTCTTAATTGCATTCTTTCTCGAAGGTGCAAATCATAGCTGTCAAAACAAACTAAAGTTATCTGTACATCATAAGCTGCCAGTCAGAACATTAAAAAAAGAAATTGTGTTATCTCTTTTGTATTTTGTAAGTCACAAGCAGAGTGTAAGATTAAACATCTACTGACATATATTTAAAAGTTAATGCCATGGTCTTTTTTCAAAGAGGTAATAATAATTTTTTAAATAAGGAATCTTTAATAATTTTCAAGTTTTCTATTCATATAAAGTATACAGTGCAGATGTGAGCAGCATACACATTTAAAGTAATCACTAAAATATTGATGAAAATTTTAATACAATATCAACATTTTAATTACAATATTTAGGGAGGTGGGAAGGGGTTCAAAAAATCTCTATTCTCAATACAGATAGAGGGTGTTGATAATTGTGAATGACATATAATATTGCCAGCAGTTTTAATGTTATATATAAAATATTAAATAAAATATTTTTATCTGTGTCTGACAGAAATCTCCGTTAAGGTCAGAATTTGCTTTCATAAAAGATGTGCTTAAACAGTTTTATGATTTTTTTAAATTACCCTTTATTACTAGATCCTAACTCTTTCATTCAAGATTGCAGTATTGTAAATAATATGTTAATGTACATTTTTATCATAAGAATTCCACAAGCTCCTAAATATCAGTACTGAACCCTATCTGGAACACATCCAAAGTTCCAAAGTTAAAGGTAGTAACTAAATAATATCATCAACATTAGGATGAACATAATAACCTTAAACTTATGCATACATCTGTACAGACAATTTATGTAACCTAATGGCTTTTCCATGTCCCAAGTCACCCAACAAAATGATATTGCAATTATTGCAAACTAGATTATTACAATTTCAAATGAAGTGCCTGATAAGGCCCTGACCAGCCCATGACAGTTCAGTGGAGATGTGTAGACGTAGCTGTGTGCCTCTAATGACATAATCCTGTAAATGTGATGACAAGTCAGACTCTGATAATGATAATAAATGCCCCGATGAGCCCCATGGAAAGAGTCGGCCAGCAGACCCATTCAGAGGCTGTATGTGAAGCATGTAGAGTGAACTGTAACACCCCTGCACAGTAGCTGACAGACCCGATAACCTCTTTCATCAAACACTCATTACAGACCAAAGGCAGGCAATCACTCCGCTACTATGCAGTTCAGCTGGTGGGGAATCCCAATTAACAGTAACAGCATCAATGGGATCTCGGCTAATAATAATTTGCTGCTTACACTAGAATCTGCCATGCCATAAACCACTATTGTTATAATGACGGAAAAGCTTCCTTAACGGCACACACATTTTGCCAACCTCTTTAGTAATTAAAAAGGATATATGCAATTAAGAGAAATATTTTTGTTTTGAGAAATATATTTGCTGCTTACACTAGAATCGGCCACGCTACAAACCACTATAGTTATGACGGTAAAGCTTCCACAATGGCACACACATTTTGTCAACCTCTTCAGTAATTAAAAAGGTGACACAAAAACAATAGCTAACTGTTTCCGTCATGCGAAGTGTGTTCCTAGCTGTTAATGATGACCCATCTTTGAATGAAGATGAAGACGAACCAGGTGGCAACTTGCCTCTGGCATGCCTGGCAGAACTCAGTGACGGTGACTTCATTACATTTTGTCATTCGAACGATTTTGACCAAGCTGGTTTTACGGAAATATGCGAGGTTGTCCGATTGATTGTTGCTTACGAAAGCACCCGACAATGGCCAAATGCATGTTTCGAACTACCTGATAGGTCGAACACATTTTAATGCACCAACAGTGTTCGAGCGAATGGAATTCTACTGTATGTGGTTAAATCAAAGAAATAAAGATGTGAAGTAAGACCAATCAATAGCTCAAATGAATCAATGGTACATGTATACACTGATAATAAATAAATAAATAAATATGCATTGTATTGATTTTGTTTGCATTTTTTTCTTTTTTATATCGATGCAAGCATTTACATTAACACTAATAGTCAATAAGATAGTGTTTGGACTCAAAATAAAATAAATAATTCATTTCTTAATGCACAAACATTTTCCACCTCACTCATCATTCATTCTGCCATAAAATAATTACATATCTTAGAAGCACTGGCTGTAAGAAGCTTAACCAAATGAAACTTACAGTGTGGTTAAAATATATAAAAAGAATATTAAAGAAAAAAGTTATTAAGGTATTTTTCTTGACGTTCATTCTTTGTAATTATAAAATCAATGTGAATTGAAATTTTAACCTGGATAGCTAATCCCAATGAAAAGAAATGTTATTCTAATGACTCACCACTATGCCACTCTATTTTTATGGTGCATATAAAGCTAATTAAGCCAGAACCAAGCAATGCTAGGGTCATCAGTAGTTTATTATGTTTCAAATACAGTTTATACAGTTTTTACAATAAATGATCAATAAAGAAGAAACTTACACGGTTTAGGAGATATTTATCAGCAGGTGCTCTTCATATTTATTTTCCATACAAAAGGAACATGAATTAAAATAGGAAAGTTGTTAACCTTTTAGTATTATATAGTTTAATGTGAAATTTACAATTGCAGGCACTTTTTAAGGTCCAGAAAGAGTAAACAAGATCTGAAAGATGATCAAAATTGTTACAATGACAGGGAAAGTTTCTTTTGTTTAATGGTCTGGGACTGACTGTAAATGGGATATTCAAGACAAAAATAACATTTTAAGTCCAGACACATTTTTCTCAGTTTACTTTGTCCAAATGTCAGTCTGTACCAAGTAATTTGTTATCTGAACAAATCCAAGAGTGGACAGATATTGGCAATTCAGCAATCCATTATTTGTCTAAATACTAGTAAATAAGCATGATTCTTGTCTGCAGTTGTCTAAATTTAATGACCTGTTGTCTTAATTGCCAATGAAGTTCATTATTGAATTCAGTCCTATAAATTTAGAAATAGCAATCCACTACTCACCTAAAAATCATTAAAGGTGAGAAATCTCAAATAAGGAGAGTAGTATTGCCATATGAAATGAAAATATAAAAGTTGAATATTGAAATATCACATTCTATTTTCAGGCAACTCGAGGCAAGTGGAAGCAATTAGTCAATAGCAATGGAGGACTGGTAATCACCTGGCAACAGAGTTAAACTCCCAGGACAGTGTGCTTGAACAGTAATTAAAAGAACACGTTCAGTCACACAAATAACATACTTTTCATGATCTTCCATCAAACACTAAGATTATATCAAAGAAATAAGTAACCAATATTATTCCAAGTGTAATAATAATTTGGAAGACATACAGTACCTGGCTGATATTCCTTTGTTCAGTAATTAATGAAAAGTAAGTAAAACTGCCCTAATTAGTGTGTGACAAACACAGAAATGTGTATGTTTTGAGTAAAATATTATTGATGGATGATCCATTATGGAACTACCTCATCTGGCCATTTAAGCTTCTGATATTTTCTTATAAATCTATGTTGTTTGAAGGTAAAACTTAATGAACTAATTATAGATTTTGCAACATGGCATATATCCCATAAATGAGAGTAACCACCAAAAACCGTTGAACTTTCAGAAGTTTGCATAGGCACCCAATAAACATTGTCAAAAATGGAAAATATTCAAATCAAAATTGAACAGGGGTAAAATGTTAAAGCTCAGGTAATAATACCACTTTCCTCTTTGGGACCAGGTGAGGTGAGTGTGAGCTAAACAGATCATCAACTTCACTGAAGGGGAATGATCCTACAACCTCTCACACATCTTTATCATCTCTATCATGTTTCACAGCAAAATGCTTCATTTAAATAAAGCAGCCATGTGTAAACCACATGTTCTCATCTTCTGTCATGTTTTTTTCCATCCAGATCGACAGGTGTAATTTTTCTGTGATTATTTTATCAATAATATTGAATATATAAGTGGATGGATTATGTTGTTTTTCGTGTTGAACACCGTCAAATAACTGCTTTATTTTTCAGACAATCTCAATCCTCTGTGATTGGAAGATATGGATGAATTGGCATAATCAATAGTCTTATATTTTTTTAACAATCAAATCATGACTTGTTTTTACGTAACAAGTTTTGGTGTTATGTGTAATGAAAGGAAAGGAATCAGGCACAATAGCACAGTTTAATCAGTGACTATTAAAATTTCAAGCACAGCATTTACAGAACATGGTCTACAAAAGAAACACAATTTTACCATACAGGCTGAAATATATGCAATAGCAAAAGAAATGCAAATGTTTGTTTAGATCCAGTTTAATCAAATTAGACACAAAATTCATTCATGATAGCCATTCAAAAAAATATGCTTTACACTTCTCTGCACATGCAGTAAGCAAAACAGCCAACGTAAAATATGATTAACTTTTATTCAATCAAACATTGCAAATTAAATTTGTTTCTTTTGCTGTTCAGTATATATTTTTTATTGGCAATTCTTAAAGAATAGGACAACACAAAGCATAACAGTTAACTACAAGTTGTTTACTGTTAATAGAAAGTAAAATAGTAAAATTACTCCACTGGTGGGCATCAATCATATGAACTATCAGTTCAGGAAGACAACTCTACCTGTATGCTATATCCCACTCCTAAATATACTTAACCAAAAAAGAAAGTATACACGTAATCAATAGTCATTTATTTCATAAAACAGGCACATGCAGACATTCTGGAATTAGATAATCATACCATTTAGGTGGATGTGTGTGTGTGTGCAGTAATATCGCAAGCTGCGTACACACAGTGCTTTTCAATTATGGTGAAATGGCACATTAAAAAAATATTCAATATTTCAACATGCATACTTTCTTTTTTGGTTGAGTGTATATAATTAAGATACCATGAAGACAGGATGGATGGAATCCCAGTAAACACATCTTGCTGCCTGCTAACAGAGAGCATTGTTTAGTTTTTAGCATTGCTAGAATATTTTGATATAGAGTAGCACAACTAATGGATGGATACAATCAACTGAGATGGCATGTGTTAACTAGCCATTTCCATGCTTCCTCAGAAAAACAATAAATACATTTGTGAAATCTTCAATTCAGGTATGGATGACTGAACTAACAGAAGGCACTTGCATAACCTGTGTGTTGCATGGTAAATGTGGCTGACGTAATACTACATACAAAAAATAAAATTAATTATCTAAAGATTATTATCAGTCGATTTTGTGTTTTGCTATTGAAAGTTTGTGATCAATCTGTGATCAAGATAATTTTTGTAGTAATGAGCTAGAGTTGGCAATTCCATTCTGTAGACAGCTAGTACATTAATGACACTTCAAAAGTTTTTAAAAAGCAATATCTTCACGACAATTTAAACTTTTTTCAAAATTCCAAAAGTCCTCAATTTGTCTTAATATACCCTTCCTTTCTCAAGAAAAGTAAAAGGAAATATAACACTTCTAATGTTTAGGTCAATACATACTAAGAGAGAAATGTATTAATAAGTAAGCTTTAGGCGATCAATAGCCAACGGAAAAATGAAAAATATGTTACTTTCATTCAAATAGCATACCTACCAAAATTAGATAGATCAAAGATAAATAATTACAACAAATTGTCATATTTCTATAAATAGAAGTACCAGTGTTTCAGTTAATATGTCATACAATGTAGTAAAGTATGTACAGTAATCGACCATTTAAGCGCTCATGCCCTATTAAGGACACACACCCTTATCGTGGCTGTTGTGCAACGTGAACTCATCTCCAGACCACAAGATTTTTAAAAACGTAAACATCGAAAGCTGAACTTTCACCTTGGAAATCGTTGCAAAGTGCCATTCGAAACTGACATCAGGGGAAAAAGGGATTTGTTTTTACATCTGCCTTGACATATGCGCTCAAACGAACGACAAATAGAGGACATTTTTTTTACCCCTTTGTGCGCTTCAATGGTTGAATATGGTACTATATATTAAAAGGGTAGATAATAGGTGTGAAATTGTGAAAATAACTAGCAGTTATCAAAATGTTTAGTCCATATAAGTTTTTAAAATATTCATCTGAACCTTTCTGAAAATAATTATGCTCTACAGAATGTAAAACATTTGAGTGCCATAAATACTTAGTCTTTAGAACATAAAAAGATGTAAAATTCAACAGTTATGAAATACCATTTGATATGAAATATCTTCAGAAATGTCTACTTTATTTATAGAGATATAAATCACAAACTGAATAGCAATATGCTGTTTAAGAATGTGGATTTGTTTGAAATGTGTCATGCACTTTGATGTAGTATCAGTTTCTGGTGAAAAGTCAAAGTTATGCAGCAGACTGTTCCTCTCTGTAGGGACAGGAGTTAATCATATACAGGGAAAGGGCAAACAGTGAAAAGTAACAAAATGTGCTATTAATTTGGTGCTAAATTAGTTGGAAATGTTATAAAGACCTGGCATTTGGACTAATATGCATGACTCACTGGTTATGTATTTAAAATGATCCATCATATATGATTGACTTGATTATTTTAGATGCAATTAATATGATTATATGGCCTTTGCTGGTAAAAAGCACAACAAGTTTACCGAGAAATAGGTCTCGTTGTGAAAGATCAAATTACTTATGTTTGTGTAAGCATTTCCCACTGAAATGAATGATTCACTGTATAATCACATCATAAACTAATCTAAAAGTCAAATTTAAATAAGATAATTTTCTAAATTATGTCATGAGTCACACATTATAAACAAACCATTTATATACATCATACATCACAAAACTGGCCCTTTTAATATTAACTAAGACAACTTTTTAAAAACACTAAAGTCTGTTATAACAGTATTAGGTATTTTAAAACTGTTTTAAACCAATAAAACATTTTTTTTAATTTGAAATATTGAAACTAACAATTTTCATGTAACTTTCATTCTGAATAATAACTTTATATTATTATTATTATTGTAAGAAGGAAGGTGCCCAAAAGAGGGGTGTAGAGGTGGTGGGGGGGGGGCACACAGACACATACGTATATTTGCACTGGAAAATTAATAAATATATACGAAACATCTAAAATGTGGGGTTCGGTGGGCACATGCCCCCTTGCCCCCTCCCCCACCCAGTTCCTAAGCCAGAAGAATGTTTTGTTAATTTGACATTTCAAACAGAAGAAAATCTATTTAACAGTAGGAACTATATTAGGATCTAACGGGATAAAAGGTGAATACAATTCACAATTGACTCAATATAAATACATCATAGGACTTGATATATCCAATAAACCTAAAACGTGCTTGAGCAAGTCAAACAATAATGTTTTTAATCGTGTCATAATTAACGGTCCACAAATTTGTGCAGTGCTCACAATACTTAGAAATACACTGAGTACTTCTTTCATAATTCAAGCTTAGTCTATTAGTCTTGAACTGCACTAGTATTTTTCTTTCACTCAACATTTATTGTTCTCATAAAAAGTATTGCCACTTAAGAAGATGTTAAAAAGTAGTGGCATTAAGCGTTTTATTTTCCATCTTTCGAAGCCAATCAGGCCGAACCGTTTCGCCCACCTGACAATGAGACAGACCACTGTCACTTGCTTCCATTTGATCTACTTCGTTTAACATCGACACTAAGGCCGTGTCGTTATTCAAAATTTTCGATTAACAAGTTGACTAGCTTCGTGTGACCTTTACGATTCTGCTCTAAAGTGTCATGCACCATTGAAAGCTTAAAGCGGTCGCCTCGGAGACAAGGTAAAGTAAATCAATATGAACATTGAATACAGTCAGATCTATATACTCTCCTCTTTGATATAATCACTTGCATGCTTTGAGCCGTGCACAAACAAAAAGTAACGTACGTGTTGCAGCATGTCTGGACACAGACTGTTGTAATGCTAAACAAGTTCTCTCCCTTATTAATACCATTAACCCAGCACCATTGTTGAAGTGGGAATGCCTTAACACTGTTTGTAAATTATTCATCCAAATTGTGTTTTCATAAGGTGTTTACCATTAAGTGAAAAACTAATACTTGACATGTTTAACCAAGAAACGAGTACAAAGTAATGAATTCTATTCATTGGTGTTTAAGTTACATAACATATCTGCTTTGTAATAAAACGTACACATGTTCCAAAGAAAAAAAAATTGATTACTTCTTTATAGGGGTTTGGGATTGTGGAATGTATTCTGTCAGATTAAAAGCTCTGGTGTGAATCCTACACCTGTGATATACTCCACACATTTTTAATGCTTTGTGAGCACAGAAATCATCAATAAACAAAGCAGGTACAACAAAAACAATTCTATAACAGCCAGAATACAAAACTGTCTAATTATGTCAAATGTCAAATGAAACTGAGGTTATAAAATTGAAAATGAAACATCTTCATCTTTTGACAAATAAATAAAAATATAAGCATAGAATTTTTAACTTTATAGTTTAGTTTGATTCCTCATGTTAAGAATTGTTTCAATATATTCCTGCTAAATTACCGAGAGTGAGATGTGGCATAAAGATTTAATTGTAAAAATTCTGCAATATTGTCATAAAAATCAAATTGTAAACCTGAAGCAACATTTTACTCCCAGTATAAAAATATATATATATATTCTCTTATTTTCTTATAATTTCCATTGCAATGCTACAGCAAACCAATTAGCAACTGCAATGAACTACAATTCCAACATTATCAAAATTTCAAGGTCTCAATATTGAAACTAACTAGATTAGAGAGGATAGACTTGGTTATTTGGATTATGATGACATCACCCACATGTTTGACCCCCTATAGCTGATGTTTATTTTTGTGCTGGGGGGGGGGGGGGAGTGTCTTTATTTAAAAATT
>JAULBS010086365.1:0-11381 GCA_032355785.1 Symmetromphalus regularis | reverse complement strand
CCCCAGTGTCGTTAAGTAATCATTTAATCAGTTATCTACATGTTTAAACATTAAAAAATGACAGGTCAACATTCAGCAAGCAGAAATTGCTATAAACTGGTTCTATAAAAGACTGACACAGGTGGGGGAGGATAGATGGTGTTAAACAAAAAGGTGGATGCATGTGTGTGGTTTAATAGCAAGGAAGTTAGTACAGGCAAAAGGTGTTTGGTGTATCTGTGAAGTGTTTGACCATCAATCAGCCCTGGTGGTTCAGTTGTTAAGCTGTGAGACTTACAGTTTATAGATATTGGGATCAAATCTCACTTGAGGCACGGGATTTTTAATCTCGATACTTATTCCACCCCAGAACAAGTGCTCCATAAGACTCAATGGGCAGGTGTACACCACTTACACCAACCAATGATACACAACTGGTTTATCAAAGCCTGTGGTATGTGCTAAAAAATCCCTTGCCACTAATCGGAAAGTACAGCCTATGTGGCAGCAGTGAGTTTCTTCTAAAAACCATAAGTCACAAAACATCATACATCTGACATCTAATAACCACTGAATAAATAATGTACTGGGGTTTCTTTAAACCAATCCTATCCTAGCTTAGGTGTTGGTAAATCATAAATCAACCTAACAACAGTAGTTTTTGTCACAGACTAAATAATTTTTTCAAGGAGTATTATTATTATTTTATTTCTTTTAGCAAACTCAGAATTGGAAACGTGTGAATGCTAAAATTGCCATGGAAAATGCTGTGGAGACTATTTTTCCACAGCATTTATTTTACCATGGACATTTTCTTAGGGGTCATCAATTTTTTCACATCATTTTCACAAACATACAAATCTTACTCTTTTTCTGGACCCCCTTCCTACCCCTCAAAAACATACAAATTGAAAAGGAAAAAAATGATTATTCTGAAATAGTATTAGCGTCATTTTTTATTATTTTGGAAAGCGTACATATCCCTTTAATCACCTCCCAGCCCCTCCAAATTACGTTTTGTAAGCTCGGGAAAAGGATGAAAAAAATGGATGACCCGTTAATTACAGGGATTGCATAAATGATCTGCACAGCAGGTCTATCACACTGCTACAGCAGTAATAACATACAATTAAATGAAAGGTAAACAACTAACTTGGCCAGAGATCCACTATGATCTAAGACATAACAACCAATGTATATAAATGTAAATACAACCTAAAATTATTTTTTAAATAAATACATTGCCAGTTCTTAAAAATATGTTCCAGATTCGTGTTTGAGCTGATCAACTAATGGGTATACCACTTCACACGTAAATATTTTACCTTCACGCAAGTGCTCAAAAACACTTACCTTCATAGTGCTATAAAACAGGTGTTGATATATCTTGTCTAGTCTTCAAGTAGCCACAAGACGGCCATGACAGTATTGGCCCCTGGTTTCTAAGATGCGGATTAGTCCGTGATCATTTTCAAAGATAAAATTTTCTCCGGCAACACATTGCTAAACATGTCAATAGAAATCTCAGTGATCAAGGTATGGGAGATTTTCTTACAGGCCACAATTACATGTCCTTTTATCTGCAGTCGGCAAAGGTTGTCTCACAGGTGATTATAGCAGGCTTTTCATTAGGGGCAGTGAGAAAACCTGCTGCAAATGTCACCGCTTATCTCGTAAATTCAACTAAATACCTTACATTTTGTGTCGGTGCACTTCTTTACTTACAACATGCTTCACAGGTTAATTGTAATCTATGATTTTTATTATACACATATTCTTTTCACCTAGAATCAGTAATATTCAGTAATGTAAGACACATTTTCGAAGTAGGGGAACTCATTTTTATGGGTGTATAAAATGTGCTGTGCGAAACTTACATGAAGTAACTGAAACACACACACACACCCTAGTCTCCCATGGCTCCTATGGGCCTAATATTTATTTTTAATTAAAAGATATTTCACTGATGCCCAAAACAGTGAATTTAACATGTTATGCTGAAGTGTTGCAGCTACTCTTCTAGAAGTTGATACTGCAAATGACATGTTATACAAAATATATATAACTTTCTTTTTAAGTGGTGGATGTCATAGCAAATTTAACTTATTTTTATGTCTTATTTTCCTTTTATAAGCAAGCTAGTAAAAATCTTACTTGGAATTAAGTGACAATTTTTGTATCACAAAACATGATGTGATACTATTTATATTTCATGAAATTTAGCTACAAACCATATTTTAATCTGAAAGACTGTTACATGGTGTTTTAAAGAAATGACACCAGTTTCAATCACAACAAAAAATTTCACTCATTTTATTTAAAATTTGGAAAGTTCGAACTAAATCATTTTTAAATTGTATTTATTTGCCTGGTACCTATTATTATAACCAGAATGAGAAGTAATTTTATATATTTTAACTGTATATAATGGTGTTTTATTATAGACTAACAAATTATTTATTTAAGAACCCCCCATCAGTTATTGGGGGTCACACTGTGGTTACCTAAATAGCTGTTTACTTTTGTGCTAACAATGTACATGTACAAAAGGTTGTGTGTAATCTTGGCATAAATGAAAGCAAAATAAGATAGGTTATCTTTATTGCCCCTTTATAGGACCATAATCTGAGATATACTTCAGTGAAATTTCACACTGATAAATGTTGAGTAATTGTTGACATGTCAGTATCTGATATGTGGAGCTTCAGTGATCCAGCGGTAGAATCTCAGACTCTCAAGCTGATGACTGTGGTTCAAAACCAGTTGAAGGCTGGCTCACATTTGACTATGTGTCAAAATAACTAAATGTTTGACATCCATTTGTCGGTAATTAATAAATCATTGTGCTCTAGCGATGTTGTTAAACAAATAAAAAAAAGGTATCTGATGTGTGTGGATTAAGAAAGTACAAAAATGAAAGTAATTTAACAGTATATTAGTTTAATTTATATCTAAATAGATAACCTATAAAAACAGGTGTATATAAAAAATTAATTGAGGTGAATCTAATTTTGTTTTGTTTACAACATCAAAAATCTTGAGAAATGTTATAAACAAACCTGGGGAACTTAATCAGAATATTTGTTAAATTAATACAAACATGATAAAGATGTGTAGAAAAACATATTTTAAAAATATTTCTGCTATTAAAATGACCAAAAGGTGAAAAATAAGTCAAACAAATCCAATAATGCTTGTTAACATTGGTACTGGTGGAAATAATTCAATTTACAACGGAAATAACCTGGCTACATTGAACACAAATAATTACAACTTGTTACTGAATACTTGTAACAATTCTACAATTGCTCCGGTGCTTCATAATAACAACATGCCTTGATCCAAATTAATGAAAATGATTATTATGGATTATAGCTGCACGAGTTTGCCAACTACAATTAATGAGTGGTCACCGTGGCAACCTGAAGGTTAGGTATGGCACACTGGTTAAAATACCTGACAGGTAAGCAAGTTCAAAAGGTAGAATTAAAAGTCTACAGGACAAGGTAAAACATTTGTACAAGATATTACTCCACTTACGCCAAAACAAAGGGTTGGCATGGTGCTAAAACACTTGAACATACACACTTTCCATCATATTTGAAGTGTGCATAGATCACATTTGGAAAGGCCTATGCTGTATGTACACAAGCTTGGGGGATATTTGCTGTGTGGATATATTAAATCCTGCAAGTTGATTCAGCAGCTAATAAGCCTGTGGGTAAATAATTTGCAGGATTCTTGTCATTTGTGTCAAGTTAGAATCATCAACGTTGTCACAAGCTGGCTGCCAAAATATAATAACCTATGACTTGCAGTAATACAGTGTAAATAATTTGTCATGAAAAAATTACAGCAAGAATTGATTTCCAAATTGTCCGGCATGCATCCGCTAAGCTATCTATAAATTAGAGGTAACAGAACAATTGTGAGGAAAAGTCTCAAAATACTGCATTCTATACAAGCCAATAATGTCTAAAATTAAAATAAAAACTGTTTCTGGGAATATACTTTAAAAAAAAAGAAGATAGGGAGGGTAGATTTAAACAAATATATATTATTGCTTTTGCCATCTACTAATTTTAGATACTGCAAAAAAATAATTAAAATAAGATATATTCATAACCCATCCTCTTTGTTTAAGTGCCTGGAAACCCACAATTTTTTTTTTAAGCTTGAAGACACACTAGCAATATGAGTACTATGTTTTAAAAATGAAGTTTATGGAAAGGGATATCTGGTTTTAACGACACTTCAACACTGTTTTAATCATCTACTCTTTTAGTTTTAAACCTATGATAATTGCAAACACATGGTTTACAGCCTAACAAACCCACTACCACCATGCGAAAACTTTTTCTTTCTGTTTTTATTAGCTATAGCATCAGTTTTTATAGACATCTTCTCACAGACACATCAGCCCAGGAAATACCAGCGTTGAAGCACTGAGTTACATCTTAATATTTAAAGGAAAGGGTTGTTTAACAATATATCAACACATACTACATAGTTAATTCATCAGTTAATAGGTGTCAAACATGGTGTTTCCATGGTCTTCAGAGGAAACCTCATAGTTAAGCAGAAAAGTTTAGTTTTATTTTAACGATGCCTCTAGAGCACATTGATTTTAATCTTATCATCGGCTATTGGACATTGTACATATGATCATTCTGACATATGTCTTTTAGAGGAAACCTGCTGCCACAACATAGGTTACTCCTTCAGATAAGCAGCAAGGGATCTTTTATATGCACTGTTCCACACAGGACAGCACATACCAGCACATTTTTTGGATATTTTTATAGATAATTTGGCAAATGTTACTGTTGTGCCAGAACTAGCCCTGGCACCTCAGACAGAATCTCCCTCTTGTGCTACATATAGCTTCATTTTAAAAAAAGAAAAATTATATTTGATATAATTATACAATCAGTGTGGGTCTGAGAGGTCAGTTGTGTTTAGTGTCCACTTCTAACTTACATATTTCAGTAAAACATAACCTATCTTTAAGCAATTATTTGTTTCTAAATAAACACATTTTAATATTTTAGGTGGCCATGTTAAACAGGTTTGGATATACATGCTTAGTACGATATTGAAGAAAATCCATAACAAAACACAATAGAAAAGTTTAAATTGAAAGGAATTTAACATCTCAAAGCTAACAATGCTATCAATAATTTCATGATTACCAGCTGACCCAGGAGTTGTATGAATTTTGTAATAATTCAGAATGCTAAAATCTTTGTATCTAAAGAAATTCTATGAAGATTACATACATAGCCGTATTTATCTCAGCCTTTGTATTGTTTTCTTCACACCACAACGTGGTGGTATTCGTTACAGGAATGGAAAAAGAAATAAATATTGATTAACTTATTAATTCTTGCTGGAGTTGTAAAATGAGCTGCACGACTGCATCGCACACCTGCATGTGATCGGCGAACCTGACCACAACATCGCCTGACACTGCGGTCTGTGATAATAGGGATATAATCAGAACTAATTACTGCCACCTGTAGCACACTGGGGATACACAACACTTAGCTGACACCTAGCAGACGGCCAACATGCACGCTAGTCTTCACCACACACAGTCAGCTTAATTAGCTTCCTACCTGCTCAAGCCTGTGTACAAACATTTTTAATATTCATCACCCGAGTAATCACAAAGTAATCTGTCACAAATAACTTATAACATATTAATTATCACCTTTTCCATCCAATTTATTTCTTCAAATTTTGACAAAAGTGAAGATTATTTATTCCCACTGGAGAACAATCTTCAAGAATCAAATTAACAAGATACCAATTTATAAATATACTGATAAAATTATAACTCAGATTAAAATAACAACAAAAGAGAAAATATAATGAATATTATAGAAAGGTCTTTTTTAATTACAAATATATATATATCTTTTATACTTTCATGTGTTAATTACATATTGTTTATTTAATTTTTTATTATTATTTGGTTTTTTTGATAACATCACTAGAGCACATTGATTTATTAATCATTGGCTATTGGATGCCAAACATTTGCTCATTTTGACACGAAGTCAAGTGTGATCCGACCTCCAATAGGTTTCGAACCACTGTATTCAGCTTGAAAGTCCAGTATCATACCACTGAAGGTCTCCACACTTACATACTGTTTAACAACAATGCATGTTTTAGGGTAGCATATTTTGTTTGAAAACTGTATAATGCTTTCCTATTAAAATTTCAACTCAATTTTGATTTGTGAAAAAAAAAATTCATGTACAGGAATTATAAAAAAAATTATGATTCAGTACATCAGAGTCTGTGGTATGAACCATTTTGTCTGCAGGGAACAGTATGCAAATTAAAAAATATGTCCTCCCAAATATTGTGTTTATATGGTGGGGACAGGTCAATGTGGACCATAATTCTTAAACACATCAAGTTAATGATTAAACAATGTGTCTGAGTGTCATTACATATTCCTCTCCTTGGCCACTACTACTGACTACAAACATACACACTGTTCAATATAAAAACTTGATCGAGTACAGCAAACAGTTTTCACAAATAACAGAACAGGTGTATTTTATTAATTTCATGAAAAACCTATTCATGTACAGTACTAGGGAACAAATACAATTACTGGAAAATATTTTATTGATTTAATTTTGTGATATTTACCATAGATTATATTACAAACATAATAGAAATTCTGCAACAGCTTTTAAACTCACACTGTAAATTTTAAGACAGAGTTTGGGACCTCACCACTGGTTCATCAAAGGCTGTGGTATGTGCTGTCATGTCTGTGCTACAGTGCATATAAAAGACCCCTTGCTGCTTATTGGAAAGAGTGGCATTGAGTTTCCTCTAAATAAATATATCAGAATGACCACATGATTGACCTCCAATAGCCGATAAGATAAAAATCAATGTGCCCAAGAGGTGTCGTTAAATAAAACAAACTTTACTTCTAAGAAATATCTGGTTGAAAAGTTGCCAAATTATGGAATAAAATTAGAGGGAACACACATCTTCCTATAGTTTTATTTCAGATTAGTACTGGAATGCTTATTTACTACTTGGGTCAACGTGTCAGCTGCTGTTTGAAATGCAAATAGGATATATTTCAATTTCTTGTACACAGACATGTTTAGACAACGACAGAAGAAAGATATTTACAGTGAAGATAGAAATACAAGTGTGCTCAAGCAAGACAAATGTGACACGACATGATTTCTGTTTTTGATTATTTGTTGAAAGTATTTCGATGCAGAAAATGATAAAACATCTAACTTTACTTTTCAGAAATAATGAAAACCTTTTGGTGTTAAATATGATTTTCTCTGAAAGTAATACTCTAAAATTATCACAGAACCAAAGATTAAACAAATCTAAGGTCAACGAACTGCAAAACTTCTTTATAATGATTTAATAAAATTATGTTTTACAATTTGTGAACAATACATGTAGCTTTAAAAAACCAAAATTAGAATAATTATGTAAGTAATGATAGTAGTTGAATAGTTTCTACAATTATGCGTATTTAGAAAGGAAAACAGAGGATGAATAAGTCTTATGAAAGGAAAATATTTCCAATATTCTTCATGTTAATAATAAATGTTTGTACCAGTATAACCTATCTTTGACAATAGATTTATAACAAAGGTTTGAACCTATTTTCATGCAGTACAAACTAATAAATAATTAATGTTTAGTTTAAGTGTACTCTGTGAAAATTGACTTCTATCAAAACTGATTATAACACTTGAAACTCTGTCTTTAGAAATGAGCAACCAAAAACAGCACATAAGTTTTTATTAGTCTGATATCGATTTGTTATCTTCTATATAAGACTCGATGAAGTTAGACAAAATCTTCTAAATAATTAATGTTACTAAAACAATTCTATATCACTCACTTTTAGCTTTTCTTATATTGTTAATATTAATTACATGTTTTATATATATATAATACACACACACACAAAATACATATGAAGTATTTTATATAGAAAATGTATAATATTCACATAAAAAATGTTCAGTGTAAACTTGTTAAAAAGCACAAAGCATATCCAAATATCCAAACATGCAGATCTAGAGTAGTACAGTACATTCTTCTTCAAATATTTCTATTACTTTTTTTCAACCTGATTTACATTCAGCTTTCATACATACTAGCACAAGTTATATAGGACATGAGAACACAATGGGAACAGTTTAAATGAATGATTATCATATTTATACACATGTTGTATGTACATCTATACATAAAAGGACAAGCAGCACTCAAGACAAATCCAATTAATAGAAAACATAGTTTCTTCCTTCCAGACTCAAAAGTGAGCTTTTAAGTTATGGGGAGATGGGGTAGAAAAAAGAAACATTTAAATTATAAGTAATGAATAGTTTAAAACCTACATACAATAACTATCAGATTGTAATAACTATCAGATTGTTTATAAATATGCTTAATATATACTGAGCTGATCAATGTCTGAACCAGATCCATTTGAGATTGGCACAATTTGCTGGTTTAAACCAATAGAGATTTTCCTTAACAACAACCAAACTTTATTTAAAATGGTACTATTTAATTTATTACATTTCTTAAACATTCAACAAAGTAAGTCCACTGCTTCCATATAGTCTTTATAATAAGCAAAAAAATATCTTATATATTACTTTCCTATACAGGACAACACATAGTCTTTGGAATACTAGTTGTGGACAATTGTCCAGAAGAAAAAAAGCCAAATTAGTCAGATGATCATTTAGTTAACCATTGTGCATCTATCCAGGTCTTCTTGACGGGTCTAGGTGTGGTAGTGATTACGCTGTCACACTATTGGCTGGTATGTACTGGGATCAAATCTCAGTCGAGACATGAGATTTTTAATCTCAATACAGGCTCCAACACAGAGTAAGTTTTCCTACAGGCCCAATCAGTAAATGTATGCCACTTGCATTGACCAGTGGTCCACAACTGGTTTATCAAAGGCTGTAGTATATGCTATCCTATTTGTGGGAAAGCATATATAAAAATGCCTTGCTGCCAATAGGAAATAGTATCCCATGGTGGTAGCAGGTTTCCTCTAAAGATCATGAGTTGCAAAAGACCATATGTGGCTGAATAAACAATGTGTGTTGTTAAACAATACTATCAAGGACATGATTTTTTTTTTTTTTTAACATTAATATGAATAATATGGCTCAAAATAGTAATGTGCAAGAAATGCAATGTCATATTCTATTTTTAATCAAATGCATGTACATTAATGCCTAAATATGTATCAAACAAAACTTTCAATGCTATAGGGATCCAAATGTGGGCCAGTGATTTAATAAATGGCAGATGTTGCCACTAATTTGTCAGTGTACATGCACATTTTAATGTGCAGAATGCAATTAGGGTAATTTTTGTTTGTTGCAAAGGACTTGCAATTTGCCATGACGACAGTGGCATGGCCAAGTCGGCGAGATCAAAGGCAGCATTTTTTTGCCTGGTCACGTAAGCCATGGATGAGAAATCTGAATTACCCACAACACCAGTAATTATTATTATTAGCAGACAGCAGATAATTTTCTAAGCGTGGATCTGTAGTTTTAAATGGTCTGCAATATACACTTGAAAACAGGTAATGTTTGTTTTAAAATTAGGAACAAAATATCCGTATTTCAGATATTTATTTTGTTTAAAATCAGGAAAGCTTTTACATAAAATTCAGGTAAAACTATCCATAAACACTTCTCTAATAAAAAGGGATAATTTGGTAGCCAAATTAAAAAAAAAAAATTTTTAATCAAACTTTTTAAACCAGTTGATTACTTTCTGATGGAATTTTTTCTATCAAGGTAACATTAATTAAAATCAAAACAATCATGAAATGGTCTTAACAATATGCCACAATTTCTATTGTTAGGCTAGAACGGGAAAACTGATGTTAAATTTATCAGAAGCTGATTGAAACTGATTTGCTAAGTCAAGCTCTGACTTGTGTGTGTTATCCATTGTATCCATCTTATTCCAATCCAGGATCTTTTAATTTTAATAATATGGACTTTTTAAATGTCATAATCTGTTAGCTATTGATGCATAAAAACGTCTTTGGTGCTTTGGCTTAGAGTGAAAGCCGTCTTAAAAATGTTATCTTTGCAAGCCAGCATGGAGCTTAATGAAAATTCTATTTAATAATGTTTTCTTTAGAGATAGAGGCAGGCATTATTTCTAAACCTTTCAAATGATGAAAACTGTAAATGTGTGTCACCAAGTAATGTAATTTGCTTATGCCTAAATGAATATATATTAATAAAGTGAATGAAAGTCTTGTTTCACTGTGTATAGATGAATCTCAGACTGACACATGGGGCTGTTTAGTGGATTTTTATACTAACAAATCACATCTGCCTCAAGCAGATTGGAACAAGTGGTTTAGATAGTCCTACAATTCAAATGGAGACAAAGCATCTTATTGACTAGGATATTCTCTAAAACGAATTATTAAATTAATTTCAGATTTTTATTTTTTAAATGTGAAGATAAATAGTTTCAAGGTCAGTCTCAAATGTCTGATATCAGGGCCTGAAATTAGTTTTTTTTAACCAGCCCAGTATGTATAATTTTACATATGGTTTAACAAACAATTTAGTTGCACTATAGGTAGTTTTTGCAAATTATAGTCAGATACTAAGTATAATGGCTTCCACATGTTAAGTATGAATCCTGGGTATCAAAGTGAAAAGCATTACATCATAGTTCTTTGTCACTGGGATTTTATTCGGCTACTAGAAACTAAACCTCCATTTAATCACCATACAAGCAAATTGAAAACCCGTAACAGAAGTAAAAACAGTTTACCAAAAATCTCCCAAATATATATTAGATCCCCCTGTCTCAGGTAGATTGCTATCCGAGTTGACTCGTTTCTAAAGGGTAATCAGGAAATAAGATCTAATACATATATATATTGACCAATGTTAATATTCACTAGAAATACAACAAACACAAGTTAGTTTCAATCTGTATTTAAGGTAATCACTTCCAAGTACTACCCCAATAACATGTAAGTTACAATCAGTGTACACAACACCTAACAATAATCCACTCACAATGTTGAGTGTAAATAAGATACACAAATGTTAACTACCGGTACTTAAGACTGTGCATGAATTATAGTTTAATTCCCCGTTATTTAGGTAGATTAGCACAGGAGTCTTCTAGTAATTAACACTATCAATAAGCTTACGGATAATCAGATATATACGGTTCAAATGATTCCTAAACTATAACTTCAATTTTCCCGAATCTGTCTGACACAGGGTATACTATTACATGTAGTTATGTTTATAATAACACTTCAATTAAACAATTATCTTACAATTTACCAGTTCGGTCTGAACCGGATTACCAGA
>JAULBS010086354.1:0-18168 GCA_032355785.1 Symmetromphalus regularis | reverse complement strand
TTTTTTACCTAATTTTTTTTCACAGTCGGTATCTGTAAATATCTTACAACAAAATTATTCCGATGTCATGGTTCGCGTGTGCACAGATTCATTGTAAACAAGCCTTTACAAAAATAGACTGCCTTAAGATTTAGCCCGTCTTTTGAGAATCAGCGATACCACATCAAAAAAATAAATCCTTTTTTAGAGCGAATGACAATGGGGGAACGTATTGAACAGCTTTATTTATTTAATTTAGTTTTGCTATGTTTTCGAAGCAATCGACTGTGGTTCCAACATCCTTATCTACTGTTTAAATTTAATGCAAATAATAATATGTGTCAATAAATTTCTACCAAAATACCTCCTTGCCTGAGAGTAATCTTTTTATGCCTATTAGTGTTAGATTAACCACTGTTCTGGGAATTACAGCATAAAGAAAAAGCATGGCAATAAAGTATATCATAAACAGTTTCACAAATTAGTGCTAACAACTGTAATACTAATACTAGTTACAGGCTATATAATAGTATATTAAAATGAGCTGTCAAAAATTTACATCAAATGAAACAGACATGTTTGCCATTTTACAAATGACCCAAGCAAGTGAATCCAGTTAACTCATCAATCAATGTATTAACAAAACATAAGGGAGAACACACAATTTTTAAAAATGTCTACTCACCTTAGGCAAACAAAAGTAAAGAAAATGGTCAGAAAACATGGATGAAAATCAACACTGCCAAAATTCCTATTTTGGGATAGTTTTAGTACTTCCGGCTAGATTAATAAAGGGTAGGAGAAAAACCACGAAGACCGCCAAAGTGCCATTATTATACAACAAATTACTTTGTCTTTAATAAAATAAAAACTTTTAAGCACACGCATTTTAGTTTAATACTTTATATGGTCATGTTTCTCTACATTTGTGGAAAGTAATAATAGAATAATTTTATAAATATAATTAAATAACTATTTAAATGTGTAATATCACACGATGAGCTGTTTTATTTTAAAATAAAATAAAACAAACACACCAATAAATAGATACAAGAACGCCCTTTAAAAAGTCTGATAAGCATGTTGTTGTTTTTACCAAACATATGCAAGGGCTATGAATTATTCTTATGGTGGTTTTTATCGATGGAGCAGGCTACATTTAACTTTCTGAAACAGGTCTTGTCGAGTTTGAAAAAATACATTCAACTCTGCAGTGATACTGTTTTGAACAAGATAATACTTATGTTTGATAACAATATAGACCCACTTAAACTAAAGAACACCAAAAACAATGTAAAAACTAATGCAAAAACCATAACTGAGCATTTAAACAACAATTTCATCAAATATTTCCCTACAAAACTTGAAAAATCTGAAAAACTTCAAATATTCAAACACATTAAAGACAAATATGAAATGGCCGAATACCTAAATTGCATGGACAACGTCTACTTCAGACAAGCACTCACAAAACTTAGAATACGCGCACACAGACTAGAAATAGAGACTGGACGATGTAGAGACACTGACAGAAAAGATAGACTATGCAGACTATGTAATCTGGACGTAGAAGACGAAACGCATTTTCTGACAACATGCCCCATAAACTCCCACATAAGAAGCATCCTATACAATAAAATACAACATTTCTGTCCAGACTTTACATATCTAACAGACTTAGATAAATCTTACTTCCTCCTAGACTGCCCAGGGCACATCTCAACTATAATAGTTCAATCTTGTTACGAAATGTTTAACAACAGGATGACAAAACTATCCAGCTCCTGCCACAGTCTAGAACTTATTATCAAAAAAAAATAAGAAGAAAAAAAAGAAAGAAAGTGTGCTGTGTGTGTCTTACAATGTATCTATATAATATGTTAAACTTTATATATATTTACTGTTTATATCATTCATATATAACGGAAATAAAGAATTGAGATCGAGAATTGAGACACATGTAGGATGGGTCCAGACGGATACTTTTCCAGCGTTTTTTCTTCTTTTCTTCTTTTTATTTAGGTATTATTATTACTTCTTTAAATATATTATTATTATTGTTAATTATTATTATTTATTATTATTATGTCGAATGCAGAGTCATCAAGATTTTATCACTATCGGTTGATTTTATTGGTTGAAAAATTATAAATGCATTATTTACCTAATGGAAAAATACACTACTGAGCCTACAATGATTGGCTATCTTTAAACGTGACCAAATTGTAATAGCATTTATAGTAATGCCTAATGGGTAATTCGTGAACGTGCTACCTCCCCTCATTCAAGTCATTGCCTCCCCTGACAGTCAACACTACATTAATTTTGTACAGTTATATGCATTGGTAACATAATAACATTATGCCCTACTGCCCAGGCAGCAGGTCATATGGGTCCGCCCCTGATAGACCTATCGCGACCCGCCCTTTTGCAGACTTTCTAATAAGAAGACGAGACAGAAAGGAAAAACCACGAACAGGTGTTTTCTATATTTAGAACACTGGAATAACATCCCTTTTTAATGATATCATCGCCCACAGTAGATAGTACATTCTACATAACCAATATTAATTCTTTTTGGTGCTCATAATATGGTATATTACACCTATTAGTAATTTAGCCTACGTTAAGCTATCTCATTCCAAAAACTATAGGTCAATGGGTCTGTATCTATTCTTTAAACAATGGATGTGAATATAAAATGTAAGGAAATTAAAAAAAAAGATAAAAGGAAAGTTCGTTTGTATTGGATACTTGTTGAAATAACAAAAATTTACCATGACAAATAATAATAATAATATAATAATAAATAATTAAAAACAACAACATTCATAACAATGACAACACTAATAATAATGAAATAAATACAAATAAATTCTTCTTCTGCGTTCCGATAATTAAATCTCATTCCAATTTTCAGTTCGATGATCACCATAAAATGAGCTACATTTTTGGGGCCCTGAAGCTTGAACTGTCATGGTGGAGCCAGGGCTTCGCAACTAGTAATGAGGTATGGGGCCCTGAAACTTTATTAGTTTCATCGTAGATACGCCCCATAAGCTTCGGGGAGGTGAATGTCGTCCCAATCCCGAACTCATACCAAAAAAAAAAAAAAAAAAATTATAGATTTCTTTTTGGTCCAAATATTGGGGCAGTGGACGCCGCTTTTGCCGCCCCAGTTCCGCCCCTGAGATCAGCAACCGATTCCCATAACTTGGTGGTTAGATCAACACTTACAGGCTATGTCCGAGTTGCATAGAGAGGACAACTCAGTGTCCTTGTATGAATATTATATGCTGAGTAATATCTATGTTTGTATCTATTGTTGATTTTAATGTAAACATGTTGACAAATCGCACTATGACTATAAACAACTAGTCCTATATCATTGTGATTCATAATAATTACGGCATCGAAGTTTTTGATATTTCATCATGGTATTTAATAAATTGTGTCTTTATAGCAGTTATATGGTAAATCGTTTAATGCGTGACATTAACCAAAAACAACAACACATTTTAACAGCAACGGTGCTCCCAGTCAGCAAACTGTTGTATTCAACAGTGGGAGGTGGTGGTTAGGAAATGATTGCGCTTTATGCACAACAACCCGGATGTAGACGTCAGCCATAGGAAAGTCATAGTTGTCATACAAGGAAAGAAGTGGAATAAACAAGTTAATAAAGTGTAGTTTTTTGTTTTTAAGGTGTTATTATCATGACTACTCCGGCCAGAAGGAGGTTAATGCGTGATTTTAAGAGGTATTTATTTTTGTTAAAGTATTTTTCTGATTTATTCCCTTGATGTTATTATCTGGATAATCCAAAATGGACGCTTTTTAGTGAACATTTGAGTTGAATGACATTGATTTTCTTATCTAAACCTACATTAATGTATCAATAACAAATTTAAAAAGTACCTAATTTGTAATTCTTTGTTTTTATTTGTTGTTAGGCTACAAGAGGATCCACCAGCTGGTGTGAGTGGTGCACCAACAGAAACAAATATAATGGTGTGGAATGCTGTTATATTTGGGTAAGGATTTGTTTATATAATAACACTATTAATCTATTATATGATATAATGTGATGGCACATTAATCTTATTTTATTTTTGAACAAAACTTTTAATAAGACTACAGTAAACAAAAGTATAAAATTTAAATATTAATCTATTTGTTATTTACATTATATGATTAAACTCATTAAACCTGTTGGTTACCAGGGTAATTAAAATGAAAACAGGATGCTTCAAGCATAATCATTTTAATCCCAGGTGGTTTGTACACAGTATTGTTTCACAACCTTTTCATTTCACATGTGGTGAACAGAAATAATTTTGTAAATAACATAATTGTGTATACTTAACACTTGTCGTAAAACAAAATCGGGACATTTCGGTCCCAATACCAATCTGGCCCTAAATGATTCAGCCCCAGGCCATTTTGGCCCCATCTTGCTAAATATGTCCTACTTTAATTTGACTATATGATTGTCTAAGTTATGTGACATTTGTAATCTTTTTAAAAGTATATTATAGTCAGTTTGTTAAACTCAACTATTATTGTTTTGTATTGATGTAATATGAATTTCTATTAATTAATAATTGGTCTTCTGTGCAGAAAATGGTACAGTGAAACCCCATCAAACGACCACTCCAGGAATTAGAGCACCTTGCTATAAAGACCGATATTTTAAAGACCCGAATTTCTCTTATTACTTTTATAGTAAAACTACCCCAAAATTAAGACCACCTTGCCAGTAAAATCAGTCCAGTCGTTTTCAGTGTATTTTGACCCCACTAAAGCGACCAAATTAAAATAGCAAATTAAAATCACTGTAATGGTCAAAATAGCTTCTCTGTTCTTATCCAAAATTAACAGGTGGCATACAAATATGTACAATAAACCACTTAGTTTTGTCTGTAGAAAAGGATTAAAATAAGTTGATATCAGAAACGATTTTTAAAATTACATGCTGTACTTTCAGTTTCTCGAAAACATTGGCAGTTGCTTAATATTGATGCTATGTAACGCTCCGATTGGCTGTAGCTTATAATTGTTGTTAGTCCAGTACACTTTGGTATTACGGTACTAGGTTCATTGTAAGCAAAACACATTGTAATAGTGTGGGCGATGCCGAGACTGATAACTTAATTACTCTGAAGTTGGGTAACAGATTTGACACCAGTATAGTCTTAGTGGTTTACCGCCAACTAATGGCTAATTGTTAATTAGAATACTACCCAAATAGTATCACAGAATAATTCAATAGATAACAAAAGAGGTGTTCCAAATTGTTCTTAGTTTTACTAAATTAAAGAAGCATGAATAAATAACATTTTCTCCTATAAAATTGTCAGAAATTATTTCTGTTAAGTTGCTAATTAAACATATTTTATTACTGAAATGGAAATTTAGCGGAATTCATAAAAACACAAAATGGAAAATAGCTTTGTTTGAAATGGAAAATCATTGGGTCTATACTGCTAGAGAATATTAAAAATAATCTTTAACTTTAAAAATTAAAAAATGTCTGAAAAAAGCTCAAAAATATATTTGTTATTTAAATAAACACATACATCTTAGATGTTTTTAATACAGCACATAACAAATAAACACTACAATAAATCCAGCCCTCAGGTAGCATGTTTGAACCTCACATATTTATTTACATGTACATGTATTATTATTATTTTTTATGTAACACTAACATACTAGATATAAGTATCAACAACAAAATGCCTCTGCACAGCTCATTTACTTTCACAACTGTAATGGGGCTAAAATGTGATCTCAGAAGGGAGTTATTAGCTGTACAAACTACTTATTTGAAAATGTCTTGATTTCTTTTCAGACCACATGATACTCCATTTGAAGACGGCACATTTAAATTAACAATAGAATTTACAGAAGAATACCCAAATAAACCTCCAATAGTTAGATTTGTTTCCAAAATGTTTCACCCAAATGGTAAGTTGAAATAAGAAGGGCATGTAATTGTTTTTTAAAACTGCTCTTAATTGCAAAATTTAAAGAATTGTCTGTCCAGACTAGTGATTCCTAGTGGAATGTACCAGTCCCTTGGGAGCAATGGAATGATTGTTGTAATACTATGTTTACATGACTGTATCAGTACCTCATAAGCTCTGATCTGAGCTGTGGTTATGCAGAATTACATAGAAAGTAACCACAAATGTAATTAGCAATGTAGTTATTTATTTATTTTTTTTATAGATTTGAGCTATTTATCATTCTAACCAGTGGTCCACAACTGGTTATCAAAGGCAGTGGTATGAGTAGTCCTGTCTGTGGGACGGTGCATATAAAAGAACCCTTGCTGCTTCTTGGAAAGAGTAGCCTAATCCCTATGTGGCAGCAGTGGGTTTCCACTAAATAAATATGTCAGAATGACCATACGATTGATGTCCAATAGCTGATTATAAGATAAAAAATCAACGTACTCTAGAGGCGTTGTTAAATAAAACTTTACTTTGTTTTTAGTAGAGGAAATTTTCTTAATTTCAAAGGTTGCTTCTGAGGGCTACCAGATTTTGTAAGCTACCAGTAAAAATGGTTACGGTCAAATGAAGGCATGCTCTCAGCATTAAATACCTGTAGATGTACAAACATACTTAAAACTCAGATATATTTATTTTGTCATTGTTACTCATTAGTATTTATTTTGGTTATATTATTTTAAAGATAAAAAAATTAATTCATGATATGAACTTTACCATAATTATTATTTGCAGATTAAAAGACAAATTGAAAATATTTTCAACCAAATAATAATAGTAATTTTGTTTTCAGTGTATGCAGATGGCAGTATATGTTTAGATATATTACAAAACAGATGGAGTCCTACATATGATGTTTCTGCGATACTTACTTCTATTCAGGTAACTTATTAGATGTAACGATATATCTTTAAAATTTTATGATTTCCCATTCAGTATAAAATATGTTCATTTTAAAGTGATACATCCTATTTGGAATTGAAGATCTATCACAAATGCATTATTTGATGTCACTGGATTTGAAAATACATGTTATCTCAATTTAATAAACTCTTCTGTATACATGTATTGATTTGTTCCAGAAATACAATAAAACCAAAATCGGTTTATTCCGTCATGCCTCTGGCTGTGAATAATGTATGAATGTTATTTTTCACACTAAAATCCCTTTTCTAATGTGTTGTAGGATTTAGCAGATTTAGCTTTCTTAGTTGCCCACAACTGCTTATCAGAAGTTACACGTTCCTGTTTGTAGTGAAATATATATAAAAGATTCTTGCTGCTAATAAGAGAAGCTTATGTGGCAGTAGACCATGTGTTGCAAATATATGTTTGACAATTAAACAATGTGCAGAGGTATTAGAAAGCTTTTCTTTTCTAATGCCTTACAGAAGCATGTGTTTTAGGGAACAGACTCAAACAAATTAAACTTAACATAGGTCTAGTACTAGTAGCTAGTTATAATTATATCATGTTTATATTATTTGCTTGCCATCATGTCCAACTCATCATCATTCACCGTATCTCTAGTAATAGTATACTAGGTTTGGAAAATTATCATAGCCTTTGTATTCCAGGTTAAGTTTTTACTCCAGTAACAAGATTCTCACGCTAACAAATGGGTTTAGTATGATACACTGGCATAGTCATCACTATCCAAATAACCTCCGACAGGGTTTTAATTAATGGCCAATTCGTAGTTTTAAAAATCCTTTATTTAAGTCACAATTAAACAAAAACATTTACACTTATTTTTAATTTTGTAGGTTTCTCTTATTTTTTTCTTCATTTGAAATGTTTACTCACTTTCTTCTGTCACATCACAAACTGAAATAATAAAATCATTGAAGCACTTAGCAAATGTTTGGTGAAGTAGATTTGACAATTCTTCATTTCTTCTTGTAGTCTCTACTTCACGATCCGAATCCCAATAGCCCAGCCAACAATGAGGCTGCACAGTTGTATCGTGAAAACAGGCGGGAATATGAGAAAAAAGTAGCCGCGATTGTTCAGGAAAGTTGGAATGATGATGAGGAAGAGGACTGCATGGCTTCTTAGCACAAGTCTCAAATGTTAACTTTCGTGGAAGGCGTAACTCGGCACATTTGGTAGCGACAGATGTGTAATACTATAGTGTATCACTACCAATCATCTACCAATGCATTTTCCTGTTGTCGTTTTGTCATCACCGGAGATCAAAGAAGAAGTGGGCACATTTGAAGCTTTGTGTATGTCTTTTTCGCTTTGAGGATATTGTGACTTTTCACATGGCCAACTTAAAGCACTAGATCTTGAATGTCCTGTCAGAGTTTTGTTTGTGATTATCATATTGTCCTTCATTTATTTCAGTCGTTGTTAGATGAACCCAACCCAAACAGTCCAGCAAACAATTTAGCAGCACAATTGTATCAAGAAAATCGAAGAGAGTATGAAAAGAAAGTCAAGGTCATTGTTGAAGAGAGTTGGATATTTATTGGTGAAGTGCCAGAACGTTAATTTTCTTGTTTTCTTCCATAGAAAAATATCTTGTGTATCTTTTATGCTTTACCAGAAAATTGAACAATCTTGAACCAGAATATTTAGTTGAAAGTTAAATAATTTGTATATCATGGGGTTAAAGGTGAAAACTAGTTTTACTTTTTGATTATGTGATTGGAGATTACAAGCTGTATTAAATATTACTGTAACTGATTTACCAAAACTTGTGAAAAAGCCTTATATCCAACAGACTTAATCAGTTTTTATCGAACCCACTAACTTCTGCAAAACCATTTTTTAAAAAACAGTTTTTTAAAAATGTTAAATATTTGAAAGGGTGAAAGAGAAATTGCCAGATGTTGTTTGCTGAACCCTGTTAATTGGGAGGTTGTTTGATAGGACTGGTGACTTCGACAACACTGGTGTTTATTAAGTTGTCATTTATGATTAATAATGATCTGACTTAATTTTGTTTTATTTTTCTATAATTAACATGAAGGACCTATTTTTAATTTTTTAAATCAGGTTTATTTGGGGAAGTGACAAATGAAACCAATGCAATTTTTTTGCGTGATTGAATATGAGAAAAAATCGTAAATATGTTTTAATGTATTAAAATAATTACTTTTTTTTTTTAATGTAACCATAAAGACTTATTTTTACATTTGTCCTGCTTCAGACTTGATCTTACAATTTGGGTGTATTGTACTTTTGATGTAGTATATACATACATGTTTAAGCTACTGTCTTGTAAACCAATGGATAATTTTATTAAGGAATGCATTGGAATATCTGATGTTGATGTTAATAGTTACAAAAACTGGCATCATCAACAGGTAGGCAGTTTGGGAAAGTAATTAATCTTTTTTTATGATACTGTAACTGTGATTTTACTCAAAAGTCGATCATGACGATGTTTAAGCTTAGATGGTTAAAAACTGTCTTTTTATTTTTTTTCTGATTGTGTGCCAATATTTTATTACTTCCTCATGAAGTCTGTTTGTGTTTAGTATTTATGCTTTTGTTGTGATAATGATAGCACTCTCTGTGTGCTGTTATCCATAGACTGGAAACTATTTGTTTCCTCACACATAAAGTGTTGATGTTGATTTTACTAGTGGGCTTGGTAGGTGGGAGGTTGTACAGAATACTGACCAAGTCCTGTAATATGTGCAGCAATGTATGTGTCTGCAGGCCCAGTCAGATATTTATAGGTGCCTTCTAGCTATGTCATACATATGCAGTGGTGTACATTTCAGATAGTGAGATCAAATAGTTATGGGTACGAAAGGGTAAATGTTACGCTTGTTAATGTGTATTGGCAGTCACGTGCAATGAATGATCGACTGGAAATTTTACATTTTGTCAATCGTTCATGTTGTGGTGTACTTATCCATTTGGCTGTTTTACATGTACAGTTGTGTTCCAACATTTAAACATACCATGGTTTTCAAGCCTACTGTTGTGCATACATGCTAACAATACCACTAACCTAAATGAAAGCAACATTGTTTTATGTGAACTGGAAAACTTGTTTTGTAAACTGTATGGAAATGCACAGACAGTACTTGTGTTCATAAGACTGAAAGTCTTTCTGTAGTAGATAATGTACAAAGTGTAATAAATAACAGAACTAACTGCTGGCGTTTGTTTTTTGTTGTATAGGTGTTGGTGTTTATTAATATCTTGAAGCACAATCATCATTAATAGCTATACTTCGCGTCAGATCAGATCGGCACCATCGTTTTTAACAAAAACTTTTCTTCTAGGGACTGTAGAATAAAAAGGAAAACAGTTTTGGAAATTAAACGAAAGACCTATTTTTATATAAAATTTTAAGAAGATATACTGAATATTAAATATTTTATGTGGAAAAAAAAATAGTTTTTAGCATTTTTATTTCATTTTTCAGTTATGAGTCTTATTTCCATAGCAACTATACATAATTCAAAATGTCAAAGTGAAATACTTTTGTGTGTCATGTACATGTTGCAAAAGATATGAAAGGCAATTGTTTGCCATTTTGCAACTGAAAAACGCTGGTGTTTTGTTGTCCCACTTCCAGGGACACGAAGTATAGTACTTATTTTTACTACCTTTCAACAGTTGATTTCAAGAGGATGATCATGTAGAAACAAAAATATATTTCACTGCCATTTGGTCTTGAACATGAACAGCTTGCAGATGACTGAAAAGTATTTTCTCCACTCGTTTGTGCACTTATAACATTTATTAAACACACTAGGAAAGATTTTAAAAGTCTCAATTTGGTATTACGGGAATTTAATGTTTTATGAAAACGTTTCAATTGACAGTTTTGTAATAACAACTGCTATCATATGAATTTTGGTGAATTCTTAACATATAGCTATTAAAGCCTGTTTACTTTCCCACCATTATGAAATTATAATGGGATATGTTTGTTGGCATTATATTTTTAATTAATGATTGTTGCCAATCTTAAAACATTACAAAGAATAGAGAGCTTTATCTTCAGGGCCTCTGGTAGGATATGATAAAACTTGTCATTTGGTAGTTGACCAAGGTAAGGAACACCTACCGGTAATTATCAGCTACTCATTTAAATCTGAACTTAATGGGACGATTATGATGTTACATTAAATAAATTCTAAGAATTCCATTAATGTACTTCTCCAGGTTCAATATTAATTTATTTAAATGTTTTAATAAATTATTTTCAGAATAACTGGCACTGTAAAATGCTCGTTTGTATTGCAGTTTACAGCTCTTCAAACTGCAGACCTTAGTTTTTAAGGTTCACGTGTGACTGCACCCGTACAGCACCCATAATTTCAATCAACGGGTGTGATAAACCACTATCCTGCCACTTGGAAATCATTCGGAAAACCTCAGCCAATTTCGTTGTATCAGTATAATTTGTAAAATAGCCGAGTTCTGATATCAAACAAAGTTTTCCGACATAGATGGACAAAATTTAATTAAAGAACATGTTGATTTTTCACTCGTGTAAGTTGTTTCAGGCATGCAATATATCACTTGCCTAAGCATTTTCAAGTGCAATCTATCACTCGCCTGGATTTTTCAAAGACTAAGGTCTGAAACTGACTGTTAGAAATGACTAATTTTGCACATGCATATAAATTTATACATGTGTAAAATTTACAGATCACACATTTGGTTTAAAAAAACACTTGTATTTCCTACAGAATGCTGTGAACGTTTCTTGCATGTGGTAGCAAATGACAAAAACATTAACGTAATGCTAGCTCACCTAGCTGAAATAATATTTGAGAAAACTTTCATTGTGAATATTTATACTGTACTGTAGTGTGCTGATAACAAAATTACAATGAGTTTTATTAGTCCTATTTACATAAAAAATAAATAGTTTGGTGTCAAATGGCATCTGGTCTCTGTGGCAGACACAGGTTGTAATGTGCATTGTTGTCCCAGAAGTCTGTTCCCTTCCATCCACACCAACCCTGCAGAAAATAACAATTACATTACTCAATATACATTCACACAGTAATAAATATATTGCTGCTTCAGAACCAAAAGTGTACAAGTGTGGGTTTGGCACTTACTGGTATCACTTAATGCCCCTAAGTGAGCTGCATCTGGTGCACAAAGAGTATGTAGGTTTCTGAAGCTATCCCACATTTATCTTTAAATCAAAAGCTATTCCACACGAAACTTGTGTCTATGAGAGAAATATTTTTGGGACCTTTTCTCCATTAGCTGTTATCCCACCTTACAAACTTTTGGTTCGGAAGCAGAGATAAACACATACATTGAATTGGTAAATTACAGTAATACAATGACAATAAAACCTGTAGATGTTTTCTCATAAACAGAATAAAACACAAAAATTAATGTCTTAATGAATGCACACATTTTTATGTACAATTCCCATTTAAAATATATTAAATTTTCATGCTATGTGTACCGAGTAAATAAAAGTCCTTTCTAACTATAAAACTAATTGGAAGTTTTTCCAATAAACCCACCTTGTCCTGAATAACTTTGATATCTTCTCCACCTGTGTAGTGAGGGTCAAGAATGAGGAACTTCAACTCTCCGGTCACATCATTAAAATCCACTCCGAGTATTGTGTGAGCCAACACACCACCCCCTGTAAACAAAAATCAATGAGGTTACTCTGAACAACAACATAAAAGATTACTAAACAGAACTTGTACTAGATACTGGACATATTAATGTCAAATTATAGTGATCAACTCCATAGTATTAACTAATAGTTCACATGATACAGATATTCCGAGAATTACCTGTACAACTTCTAGGCTGGATGTTTTGCGAATCACTAATGGTGCACATATCGAAAGTTTGTAAAATTGTTACTTTAATAAAAGAAACTTTGGAAACTACAGATTCTAAAAAAATCTTGTTTAATAATCCTACATGTGCCACCATAAACTTTATTCTTGGGATGATGTTGTACAGATAATTTTCGGACACCCTGTATAAAACGATGTGTTCTCACAGTTCTAATGCAACATTTTATTACTTAGTAAAACTTTAGTTCCTGTACAAGCTGGTAGTAATTCATTACTGATTCCAATATAACACAATCAATGAAAAAAATACTTTTAATCTGACATATAAATAAACATTGTCAAAATATTCTCACCTATCATGATTGGAGATCCTTGTGTGGTGAAATGATTACAAAGTTCTCTCCCTTTGCTTGCCAGATCGGCTCCACTGCTTACAAACATGATTTTTGATGTTACCTAAAATTTTAACAAGAATGCTGGTTAAGTATTTAATTAATAAATGAAAAATCTTTTGACACTGGCACAACTAAATGCTGTTTTTGAAAACCAGTAGTTTTAATATTATTATTATGTGGATGGTGGTAGTTTACTTTTGTTACAACTGTATTAAAATATCAGAAAGAGAAAAAAAATCATTGATAGTTGAATAATAAATTTAATAATATGTGAAACATCAATGACAATGACATTCAGCAGAATTAGTTGCATGAAAGGAATAATAATTCTTCAAAACTTGTAGCAACAATTAGAAAACAATATTCTTGCACAGGCCAGAAAGGGGGGTGGGGGGGGAGGTGATCGTGGTCAGATGGGTCGATTGGTATGAGTCTATGAATTTGAGGGGGCCTACACCACTTGGTATTTAGTACTGATTACAAAAATAATGAGTAGTTTGAAATGGGGCCCTACATTTCCCATCTAGCCTGGTGCTATTACTTGCACACATATTTCTATCTGTTTTGTTCTTATAAATATAATACTGTGATTCAAGTCTCAACCTAGAAAGATGTACACAAAACGAGTCAATGGACCTGTATCAAATGTTCCAAGCAGTAGCTGACTTCCAAGGAGCCAATCCACTGTCTGCTTCCAACAAATGACGCCTTCTTGTCACCAACGGCAACCAGAGCCTGTGAGAATGAGAACATGGTGAAATAAAGTTACAATAATTGTACTCATTTATAGCAAACATGTCAGGATATGCCATGTTACTTTTGACATCAAACATTGGACATGTTCACATAGAAGATGGCAAACTTTATCACTACCTTGGAATTACATAAAGCCACAAAAAGATACACAGTAAAAATAGCCACATGTTTCACATGTGAATTGGCTACATATGTTACATGTTAAACATACGCTATTTTAAACATGTTTGAAAACATGTTTCACATACATTTCTTTAACATACGTTTAACAGAATGCATGTTTAACATATGTTTAACAGAATGCATGTTTAACGTATGTTTAACAGAATGCATGTTTAACGTACTTTTAACATATAAGATTATTTATGGTGTTTTTCCCTATTAATCAACAAGGTTTTCTTAGCAGATATTCTTAACAATGATAAAACAGTTGTCTAAAGTAATTAGAAAAGTGGCCTTTGTAGGATTTTAGGTGTACTTGATTCAGAAATGTATAATGGATATTTAAAAAATCAAATTAAATATTCCTTCCTTAGCAACCAAGATGGTGTCCATAGCAACAGTGAAACTTATAAATATCTACAGAAGGCCTTTCCATGTTATTGTGTATGTCATTAACGTATGTTTAGCATTTATATGAAAAACACTTTTATCATATGTTTAACGTACAGGTTTTTTTAAACGTACGTTAAACATACGTCCGCTTAATTACATGAACAAATTACTTTCATGAACGTACGTTAAACATATGTGGCTATTTTTGCTGTGTAGGATCGATCCTTCTCAGTGGAACCATCTGCCGTTTGGACTATTTTGTGTTCCAACCAGTTGTCCATAACTGTTTCATCAAAAGCTGTGGTATGTGTTATTCAGTCTATAAAATACGCCTTGCTGCTTATCGGCAGCGGGTTTTCTCTAAAACATATGTCAGAATGACCATATGATTGATGTCCAATAGCCGATGATAAGATAAAAATCAATGTTCTCTAGAAGCGTTGGCAAATGAAAAAAAACTTTACTTTTTATCAAATGAGATCAATGGACTGTTACATATCTGATAAAAAATTATGATTATGATGTGGAAAGATTTGTTTCTCATATCAGTATTGCGTATTCTTCCGTTATAGTTGTATATTGAAATATAAACAAAGAAGTCAATACGTGCCTATGTATTGCTGTATTACACGCGTTTCAGTTAACAGTGATATTAAACAATAGTTACAGCAGAGAAACAGAACACCTAGGTATGCATACTGTACATTGTCCCCCAGTGCTATCGTTCTGCAAATATATAAAATACATGTACATATTTATAAATATTGATGTTTGTTCACAGACTGTGTTGCTTAGCTGTAGCGCTGCCAACATTATTGGTAACAATTAAAATTATTTGTCTATCATTTTTGATTGGTTGTATTTATGTTCGTGCTATATCCAATTACCGTTCAAGCACGCTGTCCTGGGCACACAACTCAACTTCCTGCGATGTCTGTCCAGGATAGAGGTTAGTGTAGGAGACATGAAGCCCGCTGTCGCCATACTAATGCGGCTAATCTTATCGATAAGCAGCAAGGATCTTTTATAAGCACTATCCCACAGAGAGGATAGCACATACCACGGCTTTTGATAAACCCGTAGTGGACCACTGGTAGGTGTAAGTGTTATACACCTACCCACTGAGCCTTGCGATACTGAAATTAAAAATCCCATGCATCAAGCCCGATAGCTTAACCATTGAGTCTTGCGATACTGAGATTAAAAATTCCATGCATCAAGCCCGATAGCTTAACCACTGAGCCTTGCGATACTGAAATTAAAAATCCCATGCCTCAAGCCCGATAGCTTAACCACTGAGCCACCGTGGCCGGCAGGGAACAATGTTGGTAACAATTAAAAGTGTATGTATTTCATTGTTGTGTGACCTAGAAGTGGCACAACTGGTTCATCAAAGGCCGTGGTATGTGCTGTGCTGTCTGTGGGAAGGTGCATATAAAAAAAACTTTCTCGTTATCGGACAGAGTAGCCTATGTGGCGGTAGCGGGTTTCCTCTAAATAAATATATCAGAATGATCATATGATTGACGTCCAATAGCCGCTGATAAGATAAAAATCAATGTGCTCTAGAGGCGTCGTTAAATAAAACAAAGGTTTGGTTTTTAAAATTTTGAATTAGGGAAACAACTCATAACAAATGCTTTAGCCTTAAACTAACACGAATTATCTCCCTTATAACAATTTCTTTTTTTTAATCATAATATTGTTTTTAATACTAATTTAAAAAAAACTAAAAAAAACTTGATCTCCTTGAGTAAGTTTATAGTGTATAGCATTAAAAAAAAATTCATTTAGCTGAAATAAAGTGGATGGGTGTGCGTTTATCACAATAATATAGCTGATTGATGTAACTCCGTCAGTGCCCTGTCCGTACGCATGCGCGAGGCGGCCATTTCAAAACAACTGACGAATTTGAGTTTCTAAATTTATGATCAGAGGGTATTATTCCATATTTTAGCCATTGTTGTAGAAGATGACTAGTTCGTTAGATGACACGAATGAGTGGGAGTTAAGTAAAGAAAATGTTCAACCGCTTCGTCAAGGGCGCAAAGTGTCTTCGTTGACTGCAGCTTTGCAACCACAAGCACTCGATCAACAAAAAATCAAAGAACAAAAAGAGTAAGACAGCAATTCTGACATGTCATTTTGTTGGTAACGTTACATTATCAGTTAAATTTCATCCAGAATGTGTTACAATGTAGGTATGTTGTGCACATCATAATCCACACACACAAACCAAGATACAAAATCCTGTGAACTGGACAGCCAGTATCGAAATTCATTTTTATCTGTAGTCCAAAATGGATGGGCTGATTATTGGTTATTGGTTGGCATCCCGTGCAATGTGGGCCATATAGAGCAAAGCCCTGCAATTTACTGGCTACAAATGCTTCAGTTTCCGACCAAAACATTGCAAGAAATATGTAGATATACAATAAAATTGCCAACTTATGCACTTATTACATCCCTTTTCACAGTAAATCCCACAGTATCAACTAATTTTGCCTTCAACCGTCGATCGATTTAAAAACAACATGGCGGTTGAACCACTGTTTTACAGATACGAAACTTTCTGGAGATGGAAGGGGAGGAATGGGAAATGAAAAGTGGTTGGAGGAGTGTTGGTGCGTGTTGTAAATAAAAATAGTAATGTATTACATTGTGACTAGTTTATTTTATTTTTTAATGACTCCACAGCGATAGCGGATGAACTGAGTTTCGTATTTGTGACTTATTCGGAAACCGAAGTGTTTGTTGCCAAAAATTTCCTGAAATCTGCACCAATACATAATATGGGTCGGGAGCTGAACTTAATGTAATAACCAATAATCAAAGCATTAAGTTCCTGAACAATTTTATCTGCACCTCCACTGACCATTCTGTTGTAAGTAATGGCAAGTCATCCAAATTTTTACCTCTTAGGGTATGGTTGGTGGGGGGGAATGAATTCGAAAGTCTTTCCCAGAAACCCATTGGAAATAGTTTTTTGGTTCTGTGAAAATAAATCATGGGAAACAAATTTTGGTTCCATGATTCTGACGACACTACCAACAGGCTACTGATATGTGATCACGATCATTACCACGAAATCCTATGGCATGATGTTAGTTTTTGTCGGGCCCAATTTCTCGTTGATGGTTCAGCCATGATTTATAGTTCAACCCATTCTTTTAACATGTGTGGACCCAGTTTAAACTAAAAATCGAGGTTGAACTGTTGATGAGAAATCGGCCCTTACTATATTAAAATCCTGAGTAAAACACTACAGGCTAAAGTGAAACCTTATTTTTTTAATATGAAGATCTATAATTAATTACATACATACATGTATAAGTATTTTTTGAATTTCAGATTGTTTGAAAGAGAGCTGAGAACATATGATGGCGATGATCCACTTGAAGTATGGTATCAGTACGTATCAAGCACTGGGTTATTATATAATCTTCATCTGTGTAAATATCACGTTTGCTTATTGTTTTGACTTAGTTACTGTATTAGAATGGTTTCAAAAATTAATTAGTATGCATGTATATGTCTTGGTAGAAACTGGAATCTGGTAGGATAAGGGCACAATATTTCACGCGAACCGCCACTCTGTTCACGTGATGGTTATGCAAAATTAAATTTACATGAACTGCAAATCGGTTACGTAGTGACCTGTAGACGTTCAGAAATTAAAACTTGCAAACTTCACGATTACAGGAAGTT